>OZ014521.1:588585049-588733049 GCA_963966055.1 Lathyrus aphaca
CTGTTTAATGAAATGTTAAGTGTGACTTAATCATGAGATCCCATTAAACATAAAGACATTATTCTTAAAATATCCGTAGTCAAGCTTTATTGCAAAGTGGGATAACATTAAAGCATTGAGACTATTATGAAGATAGACTGATGATCACATCTCATGGATCATGGATAAAGGGTTATCAAGTCTTGACATAGGTATAAATATTAGGAGTAATATTTATACCGGATTGACCCGCTATGAGAATACTACATAGTATGTTATGCAAAGTGTCATAAGTTATTCTCATGGTGATAATGGTGTATTACCACCCTTCGACCTGAAACCACTATGGACCTTAGATGTAGAGTCGGGTGCTTTATTGCTGATCAAACATTATCCGTAACTGGATGATCATAAAGACAGTTGATGGGCACTCCACGAAGCATGCTGAGGGACATGAGTGTCCTAGATGGAATTTGCCAATCCTGCATAACAGGAGAAATGTCTAAGGGCCCAATATTGAACTGGACAAGGATGACACAGTGTATGCCTTGTGTTCAATATAGACATAGGGGCAAAAGGGTAATTGTACAAACATATATTATCACGAAAAAGGTTTTGTCAGATCACATGACATTTTCGTGACTTGGGTAGCAGTGATGTGTTGCTAGATACCGCTCACTGTTTATTATGTTAAATATATAATTTAATATAATTACCAACGTTACGAAATCCTACAGGGTCACACACATAAGGACAGTTTGATGAGAGATAGAGAAATCAAAGGAACACCGTAAGGTACGGTGCACTTAAGTGAAAATAGAAATTCGGATAATATAATAATAATTATTGTTATTTTATAATGGTTATAAAATAATAATAAAATAAATATATTTATTATAATAATAGTTATTATAATAATATATAATATTATTATGGATCATGTGAATTGGGCTTTTAGCCCGCAGCCCACAAGAGAGTCTATAAAAGGAACCCTTGTGATGAAGCTTTCACTTGATGCAATTTCGTTTTTGATTCTCACTCAAATAATTTCGTTCGTAAGCAGCTAGCACTGTGACCGGAAGCTGTTCGTGTGGACTGAGTAGAGGCGTTGCACTTCATCAACGCTTGTGATCGCTGCATCAAAGATCTGAATCGCCACAAAGAGGTAACGATTCTATCACTGACCATGCTCATTCGTAAGGATCACTAAAGGAAAATTTTTGTTTTCCGCTGCGTTTAGATCGCAATTTTCCTTCACTCGTATCATTTCAAATAGTCCCCAATTAAATTTGATTTTTTTTACCGAAACTAATGTATAATATACTATGATTTTTTACCGAAACTTGCATTTCAGAAAGTTTCATAGAATCTAATTTTCGGATGATTTTTTGCATGGACTTCCATCATAACCTTCCCTCGTAAAATATATAAATTATATGTGAAGTTTCGTATCATTTCGAATAGTCCCCGATTTAATTTGATTTTTGACTGAAACTAGTATTAACTATTGTATAATATACTATGATTTTTGGCTGAAACTTGCATTTCAAAAAGTTTCATAGAATCTAATTTTCATATGATTTAGTTGCATGGACTTCCATCATAACCTTCCCTCTTAACATATATAAATTATATGTGAAGTCTCGTATCATTTCAAATAGTCCCCAATTAAATTTGGGATGTTGCGTGCGAGAAGAGTTTTGTTGAATTAATGAAGAGGTTGATGACGGCTCCAGTCTTGATTCTGCCTAATCCAAATGAATCTTTTGTTGTATATTGTGACGCTTCGAAGATGGGTCTTGGTGGAATGTTGACGCGTAATGGTCAAGTAGTTGCCTATGCTACTAGACAGCTACGTGTTCATAAGAGGAACTATCCTACCCATGACTTAAAGTTGGCAGTCGTGGTATTTGTGTTAAAGATTTGAAGACACTATCTTTTTGGGTCTAGATTTGAGGTGTTCAGCGATCATAAGAGTTTGAAATACTAGTTTGATCAGAAGTAACTAAACATGAGGCAGAGAATATGGTTAGAGATGTTGAAGGACTTTGATTTTGAATTGAGTTACCACCCTGGTAAGGCTAATATGGTTGAAGGTACTTTGAGTAGGAAGACCATGCATATGTCGATGAAGATTGTGAAAGAACTTGAGATGATTGAACAGTTCAAAGACATGAGTTTGTTATGTGAGGCTACCTCTGAGAGTTTGAAACTAGGGATGCTAAAATTGACTAGTGATATTGTGGAAGAGATCTGAGTAGGACAACAATCAGATTTTGAGTTGGTTGATCAAATGACTTTGGTTAACCAAGGTAATGGAGGAGAGTCCCGGATAGATGAAAATGGTATGATGAGGTTCTGAGATCGAGTGTGTGTTCCTGACATTCCAGAGTTGAAGAAGAGTATTCAAGAAGAAGTACATTAAAGTAGGTTGAGTATTCATCGTGGTGCTACGAAGATGTATCATGACTTGCAAAAATTGTTTTGGTGGTCGGGTATGAAGAGAGATGTTGCGGAATTTGTGTATGCTTGTTTGGTTTTCCAGAAATTGAAGATCGGGCATTAAAAGCCTTTAGGTATGATGCAACCATTGAGTATTCCAGAATGGAAATGGGATATCATTTCTATGGATTTTATGACAGGTTTTCCAAATACTACAAAGGGAAATGATTCCATTTGGGTGATTGTTGATCGATTAACTAAGTCGGCACATCTCTTACCGATGAAGATTAATCACTCCATGTCGAAGCTAGCAGAGATGTATATTGATGAGATGGTGAAGTTGCATGGGATACCTTTGAATATTGTGTCGGATAGAGATTTGTGGTTTACGTCGAGATTTTGGAAGAGTCTATAAGATTCTTTGGGAACCAAGTTGAGGATGAGTTCTACTTATCATCCGCAGACGGACGGTCAAACAGAATGGATTATCCAATCTTTAGAGGACTTACTGACGGCTTGTGTGTTGGTTCATGGAGGGGCGTGGGATAGTCATTTTCCGTTGATTGAGTTTACTTAAAACAATAGTTTTCATGCGAGCATTGGCATGGCTCCATATGAAGCATTGTATGGGAAGCGGTGTAGGACTCCATTGTGTTGGTATGAATCAGGCGAGAGTGTTATACTCGGACCTGAGATTGTGCAGAAAACGACTGAGAAGATTAAGATGATGCAAGAAAGAATGAAGACTTCATAAAGTCATCAGAAGAGTTATCATGATAAGAGGACGAGAGCACTTGAATTTCAAGAGGGAGATCATTAGTTCTTGAGGGTTACTCCAGTGACTAGTGTCAGACGAGCTTTTAAGCCTAGAAAGCTCATTCCACATTTCATTGGACCATATATATTTCGCAAAGGGTCAGAAAGGTAGCATATCAGATTGCATTACCAATGTCGCTTGCGAATTTACATGATGTGTTTCATGTGTCACATCTGAGGAAGTACATTTCATATTTGTCGCATGTGATTCAGATGGATGATGTTCGAGTAAGAGATAATATAACTGTGGAAGTTTTGTCAGTACGGATAGATGGTAGGGAGATGAAGCGATTAAGGGGTAAAGAGAGTTCCTTAGTGAAGGTATTGTGGGGTGGACCAGCTGGGGATAGTTGGACTTGGGAACATGAAGAACAGATGAAGGAATCGTATCTGACGTTGTTTGCTTCAGGTATATTTTCGACGACGAAAATTCTTAAGTGGGGGAGAGTTGTAACACCCCAAAGTCGATTGTGATTTATTTGATGTATTTTTTATGAATTTTGAGGATTTCTTGATGCAATGATGTTGTGTTGGTTTAAATTAATGTTTTGATAATATTAATTTAAAGGGGAAGTGTAACATTATTTAGTTATTTGAGATTAATTAAATAAAATAAGAGAAATAAGAAGTTGAGGGTATTGAGGTCATTTGGTAGAAGATTAGTGAGGGTAAGATGGGAAAGACAGTATTTGGGGTCCTAAGGGTAAGATTGAAAAAAGAGGTTGAGAGTAGGATTACGATCAGTTTTCACGATCGTGCTTGGGAGAAAGAACTCTAAGAAGAACAAGGAGAAAGGAGATCTAAGGTTTGGAAGCTTGGGTTTTGCTAGAAGTTATTGAAAAAATTCACTGAACCTAAGGTATGGGGAGTAATTCTATTCGGTATTAGTAATGTAGAAATAGGATTGGGGTTTTTGAGGGAGAATCTTAGGGCTATGGGGTTTTGTTGAGAAAATTGATGCATGATGATGATTTATGATGGATTTGATAGTAAATATTGGTATTATATGATGTGATGCATGATGTTGTGATGAATATTGATTTTATATATGATTTTATGCATTTTATACTGTCAAAAATTGGTTTGTTAGGGGTTTTGTCGCAGAGGGCAATTTGAGATCGCAGGTCTTCTTTGCAAAATCGCGTTGCTCGCTTAGTGAGCGATTAAATATTTTTGACCTTTCAAAACAGAGAGTTAGTCGCTCAGCGAGGGGGCTGCTCGCTGAGCGAGACCTGGCATTTTCCGAAAAATTACTTGTATTCAAAAAAATGTTTTAAGAGAAGTGTTATGTTGTCCTAAGTTATTAGATTGTTTTTGTCACGTTTTCTACCATGTTTAGGAGTTAAATAGGTAGAAGTTTTGGTAAGTATGATGTCATGAGGAATTGTGTGCTATTGTATGATTATGTGAAGTATGATGATGCGAGACGATGTAAGTTGTTATGTGATTGAATAATATGATGAATTATGATGAATGTGGATACAATAATTTGAGTTGTTATGATGTGTATTTATATTATGTCTTGCATTCATAGCATAAATATTAGGGGACTTTGGACTGTTGGTGGCTTCAATCACATCATGCGGATTGAAGTGATTATAATGTTCATGATGTACTCCCTTGTGGAGGGTTGATGGCCTAGTGTTCATCCATGAGGATGTTTCGGTACCACATGCATAATAAGAGGATTGCATTTTCATTCTAAATGACATAGCATGATTTGCATTGAGTTTGTATGGTGATGTGATGTTTTTGAAGTTGTGTATGAATGAGTCTTGTGATGATTTAATCAGTATTATAGTCTATTTTTATGATTCTCATTTTTATATTACTTTATTGAATGTGAATTTACTCACCCTGTCTGTCTTTTGTGATGGTCTCTTATGCCATCCTGCAGATACTCAAGGTTAGCTCGGTGCATGATCTAGCTTGGAGTTAGTGTGTTGTCGTTTTGTTTAGTTAAGTGTGGAGTTCTGCTCTGTGTCGAGTAACATCGGGATGGGATCGCTTGAGAACTTTAAGTTCATCGTATTTAACTGATTTGATGTTAGTTTTGGAAGATTTATGAATTAATGATGTTTTGGATTAGAAAATGAAATTTTCTTTTAATTAAAGACGAGGAGTTGATGTTTTGTTTTCCGCTGCGTAAATGTTGAATTATAAATTTGATGTTCATGATTTTGCAACCCGTGTTACGGGAAAGGACTTAAAATGATGTTTAAGATGTTTGATTTTGAAGATGTGATACCTTTTTGTGAGTTTGCTCTGATTAAATTGTATTATATTCGTGATGAGGTAGAAAGGATGTTACACTGTAGATGGAGAATGTGACACTATATCGCTGAGTTATACCTCTTCCATTGCCCCTATCGAGAAAAAAGACTGACTAATCCTAAGTCAAAAGGTTGAGAAATTCAATTCAACGCGACTATTTTTTGTTAAACTTAAACAACTTAAATTGGGCCTGCTTTTCACACTCTTACGTATAGAAAAAGAATGGGCAAAATGAGATTTAATTGTCAACTGCTCATATACGGAAATATGATTGACTATGGATTTGAGCAATATCATATTATTTCCTAAAACCATAGGATTTTCCGTATCTAAATAAATAAGATTTGGCTCAGTGTTCTATTCATACGGGTAAGAACCCGACTCCTTATTTTTAAAAATAGAAATAAATCAGAACTAAGGCAAGATTAAATGGATGAAAGGACAAACCTCTAGGATGCAATATTTCATTTATAGGCATTTATTATGCATAAGTCTCCAAATTGTAAAAGACTTTGATGGAGAAATGTCCACATACTACAACTTAAATCTATTTAGCCCAACCAAGACTAGGATACACATGGGGTTTGGTCTTGTAGGATTCTGAGAGATAACCTACCATAACTCTCAAAAGGCCAAATTATTTTATCATAATTTACTACTAAGAAAAGAAAAAAATCCAACCTGACAGAAGGGAAAGACCATGCATTATTAAGAGTAAAGTATGAAACCTTGACGTTGAAATCAATGTCTTGATGCATTAAAAGGTTTGATATTGTGAGCAATTCTCTCTTTTGGATTAGTTTTACATGATAGCAAATTTGTATGCCTTTGCTTTTTGTGCATTTGTTTTCATGCTAAGTTTATTCAACTTTGTGTTTTGAATTATAGGTTTTTTTTTAATGTCATTACACAAAGGTTTGAATTGGTACATATCAAAAATGAAAGCTTAAAAACAATTTTGATCATGTATGCATTGATACATGTTGGCTGGCATCGATACATGTCTTGTTAAAAGCACTAAATGTTGTTTTTGCTATTGTATTTATCGATACATATGATTGTTGTATCGATACATGATTCCTTGGAGTTTCTGGAAACAAACTATGATTCGATTCATTCACATAATGCATCGATACATGTTGTATTTCTGTTTCTGGAAATAAGCCTTGTATCGATACATTCGTAACATGTATCGATTCATGATGTTATTTTTCTGAATTTCTACATTGGATCAGTATGTATCGATGCATAATTCCATGTATTGATACATAACAGTTATGAAATTCACATGTATCGATACATGCGTGTTTTGTATCGATTCATAAGTCTGTTTCTTTTCTAACAGCTTCTGTTATGTGTATATAAGCTTCTGTCAATTCAGTTTTTCCATTGCAAAACAAGTCAATAAAATTGAAAGTGAATAATTGAAGAACACACAGTCAAAGAGAGGTTTGAATGTGCAATCAATTGGTCATCCGTATTCGAAATCTGAAAGAGACTTCATCTTCATCATCTTCTCAATCTCCTTAATTCAAGAACATCAACATATAATCAGTCTTGTTCTTGGGATTAACGGATCAACGAGATAACATTCAGTGGTACGACCGAGGATCTAGCTGAGTTGAAGATTGGAATGGGGTTTCGAGGAAAAATCGTCTGGTTTGTCCTTCAAGAACGGACGTGTTCTTGAGGGTTTGTCAGTCACGTTTACAGAACAGTTTCAGCCGCAGCGTAAGGTTTGGAAATTGGGTTATTTCACAAACAGGTCGTGGAACCGGTGAATTATTTTTAATACTTGCAGGAAAATATTGATCTTGCTTGATCAAGTGAAGGTTCATACAATAGGAAGATCTTTGTGTTTATATTTCTGGTTTTTGTATTGCAACCTTGTAAAAGACAGAATCAGCTTTATTGATATAAAAGTTCTCAATTTCGGTTTGAAATTGAGAGGGAGACGTACCCACATGAGATGACGAACGTGGAGAACTTCCTTACCAAATCTCTTAGTATTGTATTCTCTCTCTACCTCTATTTACGTTTTCATTAGTTTTGATTCATTGTAAATAGCCTTTAGTGATAAGTGCATTCAATTGTTTGTCATTTCTTGTGTTCAAGTCTTTGTCATCTCAATATCAAATCCAGCACTCTATCGCATGTCCGATTTTCTAGTGGCTGGTCCAAAATAGACGGAAGTCGATTCAGGATCATAGTTTTTCCGCTAATTTTCAAAAACTCTGAAAAGTTTAATTAAAACATTGTGAAAAAGGAGCTGATCTATTCACACACACACCCCCCCTCTCGATCACTAGCCACACCGTCTAACAAGTGGTATCAGAGCACCAGTTCGCTGGTGCTTTGTGGCTGCCTGTAACGATATGGATTCTGACCCAAAGGGGGCGTATAATAGAGCGCCTGTTTTCAACGGTGAAAATTATGGCTACTGCAAAGACTGCATGCGAATTCACATAAATTATGTGGATAAGCGCGTATGGACTGCCATTCAAAATGGTCCTTTTCAAATTACCATGACGAATGCGGCAGGCGCCATAGTTCCTAAACCTGAAGATGATTGGGATGAGAAAGATGAGAAAAAATGGTCGAGTGATTGGAGAGTTAGAAATATGTTAATTTCAGCACTTAGTGTTGATGAGTATTTTCGAGTATCCCATTGCTCGACAGCTAAAGAAATGTGGGATGCTTTAGAAATTTCCCATGAGGGTACTACTGAAGTAAAACAGTCCCGTATTAACACACTTAATCTAGAGTTCGAACTCTTTCGCATGGAACAAGGAGAATCTATCTCCGACATGCAAAAGAGATTCGCTCATCTCATCAATCGTTTGAATGCACTTGGAAAACCTGTTTCCAATGAATTAGCTACTAATAAATTCTGAGATGTCTTAGCAGGGAATGGCAACCTAAAGTAACAGCTAATAAGGAAGCCAACGATCTCACGACACTCACGACTACAACTTTGTTTGGTAAGCTTGAAGAACATCAGCAAGAACTAGAAAGTCTTGAAAAATTTGAGAACAAGAGTAAAAAAGGAAAGGAGAAGAATAAAGACAAAGAGGGTGAGAAGAAGCCAATAGCTCTTATGGCCTCTAACTCAAAGTCCTCACAAAAAGAGCAAAGAGACAATGACTCAAGTAATGACGAAGACTCCGGTGATGAGGAAATGGGACTTTTTGTTAGGAGATACAATAGATTCATTCGAAAGAATGGAATCAAGCATTCCGACAAAAATCTCATGAATTTTAGAAGACAATATATAGACTCAAAACAGGAAGAGAGTAAGAAGAATAGAGGAAAGGGATCTTGTTTTAATTGTGGTAAATCTGGACATTACAAGACGAATTGTCCTATGAAGAAAAAGGATAAGGGAAAAGCTCCGCCAAAAGGTTACAATAAACAAAGAAGAGCTTATATTGCTTGGGAAAGTGATAGTGATTCATAAAGCACACAAAGTTCAAGTGATAGTGATGAAACCGCAAATTTGTGTCTTATGGCTCACACCAATTATCATTCCTACCACAAGAAGAAAAACCATGATAAAAAGGTAAAACAAGCATACTATAATAACTTTTCTTCTATGTCTTTTTCTGAACTGAAAATAGCTTTTGAAAAACTGCATAACGAAGCTTTAGATGCTTTTAAAAGATTAGCTTCTGATAAACATATTTTTTTCATTTTTGGAAGGTAAAGTACAATATGCTGAAAAAGATTTAGAAAGATTGAAAGTTAGTATTGCAGAAAATTCAAAAGATATTGATATTAATGGATGTAATAAACTTAGGTATTGTGAATCTTGACATATTTGGCAACGAGAGGTTAACACTCTTAAGGTCAAGTTGGAAAAAGCTTTACAACCTAAGATTACTTACGTCGTTGATTCTAGGTTGTTTAAGAAGTCATTAAATCCACCATATGCAAAATACTCTTTTATACCAAAGGATTTAAAGAACAAAAATAAACAACAACATCATCATGGTTTATGTCATTATTGTTGTCGTGCTGGCCA
Organism: Lathyrus aphaca; assembly: GCA_963966055.1. Taxonomy (NCBI): domain Eukaryota; kingdom Viridiplantae; phylum Streptophyta; class Magnoliopsida; order Fabales; family Fabaceae; genus Lathyrus; species Lathyrus aphaca. The sequence continues at coordinate 588,594,582 of OZ014521.1, forward strand.
CACCATTGAAAAATGCAAGTTTAGGAGATTTCTTGTTCCTAAAGGCATTTATCAATGGAAGTCTAAAGACAACCATGTTACCACTTACTCACTTGGACCCAATGAAAATTGGGTACCTACTTCTCTCTTTTGATATTGTAGGATGAGTGTCTTGCATCCGTAGATAGAAGATGGTTTCTTGACAGCGGGTGTTCAAGGCACATGACGGGTGACATATCGCTTTTTATTGACTTCAAAGTAAAGAAGAAGGGATATGTTACTTATGGAGACAACAGAAAAGGATTTATACTTGGCAAAGGTAGTGTAGGTAATCCCTCTACCACTATTATTTCTGATGTCCATCTTGTAGAGGGACTTAAACACAATTTGTTAAGCATTAGTCAATTGTGCGACAAAGGTTATAAGGTTTCTTTCACAAACACTTGTTGCATAATTGAACATGCTGAACAAAATGTTTTGTTTAAGGGTGTAAGAGTAAACAATATCTATATGTTTGATCTTTTGGATGTATCTTTAACAAGCACTAAATGTCTAGTTACCTTGAATGATGATTCTTGGCTTTGGCATAGACGTTTAGCGCATGTTAATTACGATTTGCTCAATAAGGTTGTATCTAAGGATTTAGTAGTCGATCTTCCAAAAATAAAATTTTCAAAAGATCACCTATGTGATGCGTGCCAAATGGGAAAGCAAACAAGGGTCTCCTTTAAATCTAAAAACATAATTTCAACTTCAAGACCCCTTGAGCTTCTCCATATGGACCTCTTTGGACCTTCTAGGACAAAGCGTTTAGGTGGAAATTACTATGGTTTCGTAATCATTGATGACTAATCTAGATTTACTTGGACTATATTCCTTCAAAGCAAAGACGAAACTTTTTCTGCTTTTAAGAGTTTTGCAAAACTGTCCCAAAACAAAATGAATTCTAAAATAGTTACAATTCGAAGTGATCATGGAGGTGAATTTCAAAATTACCTCTTTGATAAGTATTGTGACAAGTATGGCATTAAGCATAACTTTTCAGCTCCTCGAACTCCACAACAAAATGGTGTTGTGGAGCGCAAAAATCGCGTTTTAGAGGAATTGGCAAGAACAATGCTAAATGAGGGTGGATTACCAAAATATTTTTGGGCTGATGCAATTAGCACAGCTTGTTATGTTTTAAACAGGATTTTAATTCGTCTTATTTTAAACAAAACTCCTTATGAAATTTTAAAAGGAAGAAAGCCAAACTTGTCTCATCTTCACGTATTCGGTTGTAAGTGTTTTGTTTTGAATAATGGTAAAGAAAATCTTGGGAAGTTTGATGCAAAAGCGGATGAAGGTATTTTTCTTGGATACTCCCAATCAAGTAAAGCATATAGAATATATATATATAATAAGCGTTTACTTTATTTTGAAGAATTTGTCCATGTTTCTTTTGATGACTCTTATCCGAAAAGTGTCGGAAAATGTATTTCTTTTGATGATGCAGGAGTATCTACAGAAGACATACTCAAGGAAGATGTAACGGAGATTGATCAATCCACAACAGCTGCCAAGGAGAAGGAGGAAGATACTAGTCATGAAAAAGATAAGGAAGAAGGGACAGCTGAGGTGAATAACCTTCCACCAGCTTGGAGATCTTCAAAAGACCATCCCATTGACAACATTTTGGGAGACATTTCAAAGGGAGTATTGACTCGTTCTAAGATAAGTAATTTATGTTCTCACTTCGCTTCTGTTTCACAAGTAGAACCAAAGAATTCCAAAGAGGCCTTGATTGATGAATTTTGGCTAATGGCCATGCAAGAAGAGCTTAATCAATTTAAAAGAAATGACGTTTGGGAACTTGTTCCTCGTCCGCGAGATCATCATATCATAGGTACTAAATGGGTTTTTAGGAATAAGCTTGATGAAAACGGAGTGATAACTATGAACAAGGCACGTTTAGTAGCACAAGGGTATAACCGAGAGGAGGGCATAGATTATGAGAAAACTTATGCTCCAGTTGCTCGCCTTGAAGCTATACGTCTCTTGCTTGCCTATGCGTGTTCTATGAATTTCAAGTTTTACCAAATGGACGTAAAGAGTGCGTTTCTAAATGGTATCATAAATGAAGAGGTATATGTCTCATAACCTCCTAGTTTTGACAATTCTGAATATCTAGATCATGTTTACAAATTAAAACGGGCTTTGTATGGTCTTAAGCAAGCCCCTAGGGTTTGGTATGAAAGACTTAGCAAATTTCTACTTGATCATGGATATTCAAGAGGTAAATTGGATAATAAACTCTTCATTAAACACAAAGGAAAGTACATTCTTTTAGTTCAAGTTTATGTAGACGATATAATTTTTGGTTCAACTAACATACATTTGGTCGAAGAGTTTTCTAGTGTTATGCAGGGTGAGCTTGAGATGAGTCTTATCGGGGAGTTAACTTACTTCCTAGGTCTCCAAATAAAGCAGCTTGATGAAGGTATAGCAGTATGTCAAACAAATTACTGCAGAGAACTGCTCAAGCGCTTTAGAATGAATGATTCAAAATAAATCGATACCCCTATGCCTACAAATGGAAACTTGGATAAAGATGAACACGGTAAGAGTGTTGATGTCAAAAAGTATAGAGGTATGATTGGATCTCTCTTGTATCTTACTGCTTCTAGACCGGACATCATGTTTAGTGTTTGTATGTGTGCACGATATCAATCAAATCCTAAGGAGTCTCACTTAAAAGCTATCAAGCGTATATTCAGATACCTTCATGGAACATCTAAATACGGGCTTTGGTACTCCAAAGGAAGCGATTTTAGCTTAGTAGGTTACTTCGATTCTGATTTTGCTAGCTGCAAATCAGATAGGAAAAACACTAGTGGTACATGTCACTTGCTTTCAAATTCTTTAGTAAGTTGGCATAGCAAAAAGCAAGTATATGTGGCGTTGTATACTGTAGAGGTTGAATATGTTGCAGCCGGTAGTTGTTGCGCTCAGATTTTGTGGCTAAAACAACAACTACAAGACTTTGATATTCAACTTAAACGTATTCCAATAAAGTGTGACAACACTAGTGCCATTAATCTCACTAAGAATCTTGTTTTACACTCACGCACTAAACATATAGAGATTAGACATCACTTTCTTCGCGATCATGTTGAAAAAGGAGACGTTGTATTTTAGCATGTTGATACTAAAAACCAACTTGCTGGCATTTTCACTAAACCTTTAGCAACGGAACCATTCTTCAACATTCTTCGTGAATTAGGGATTTTAGATCTCTCATCATTAGTCTCTTAAGTCCATTTAATCTTGTTTATATATGTCTCATCGTGTTTGTTGAGATTTGATTGTAGACTTCACTCATACTTCATGAGATTACATCAATGGAGGTAATATTGTTCCTCTCTATATCTTGTTGGAATTGTGTGATTGATGTTTGTTAGAACAAATTGTTTTCGTTTATATGTACTTCTTTACATATGAGTGTTTGAGCATTACTAATTGGTGTGAATTATACTTGAGCATCATTAAAATGACATGATTCATACTGCATCTTAAATGGTTCGTTCAAAATTTTCTTTAAAATGTGATTTAGTATCAGTATGTATTGATACATCAGACTTATGTATTAATACATCAGGTTTATGTATTGATACATCAGCTTATGTATTGATACATTCATCCTTTGTATCGATGCATCTGTGTCTTGTGTCGATACATGTCTCTTTTTCTTTTCAACTTTTCAAACATGTTACAGTATGTATCGACGCAATCGTGCTTTGTATCGATACATAGCACTTTTTGAAAAGAAGAAATTCACAAAATGTATCGATACGTAATGGTATGCATCGACGCATACTGATTCAATTTCCTTAATTCACAAAATGTATTGATACGTAATGGTATGCATCGACGCATACTGATTCAAATTCCTTTTATTTAATTTTTGCATCGACACATCAACATCAGTTATGCCATTTGTAGCAGTTATAAACATTTTTTCTTTCTCTTCTTCATTTCATATCTGTCATTACCTACTCTTAACCCTAAAGTAACCACATCTCTTCATCTCCAAAACCCTAATTTCATCACCATGCCTCCAAGAACAATCCTTCATAGGTCAAAAGGTAAAGGCAAAGCAAAAGAGCATGTTGGTTCTTCACATCAATCTCCTTCTACTCCAGAAATTCCTCCAACTGTTTTATCTATCCTTCATCCTGCCTTGGCTACTGAGTTTGAGGAAACCTTCAAGACAAGGTTAGTCATGAAACCCCATGTCTTCAATACACATGATGCTCTTACCCTATATTTGAATGAAGTTGTTGATCTGATAAATGCACAATCTCTTGGGTCATTTTTTACGGTAAATGATGAGTATTATGAGGATTTCATCCGTGCTTTTTATGCTGGTCTAAAAACTGGTAGAGGTTACATGTTTAAGTGCTCTATTGGAATTAAAACATATTCCTTTGAGGCTGCTGATTGGGACACGGTGTTTCAAATTCCATTTTCGTCTCCGGATTTGAAGTCTTGGCATGATCAGAAGTTCGACACTGAGTTTAAACTGAAGGAGTATGTTGGCTCTATACTAAAATTGGAAAGGCCTTTAGGTGAGGATGAGCAAATAACTTCTGGAATGATTAAGAGTGTTCCTAGAATTCTGCATTGGATTGTCTCTCATATTTTGCATCCACGGTCTGGTGGACATTCTAGATTGGACAGGCCAGACATACATCTTTTGTATCTACTGCAGAAAAAGGTTAAGTTGAATTGGCCAAATTATTTTGTGAAGCGTATGTTTCTTGCGCGCAACAGTTCGAAGAACATCACTCTTGGATATGCTACTCAGATTATGAGGATCATCAAATCTTGGAATGTTGTCATGCCTCTTGTTCCTCTTATATTTCCCTCCACTGCTCAAGAGTTCAACAGTGCTACTCTATCTCATATGGGATACCGGTGGGACTCGGAGTGTCGCTGTTATTACTTTTTCGAAAGAGGATCCAGAACAAGAGTTTACAATTTTGATGTGCCTTCTGAACAAAATTTTGTGGTTGACGATCCAAGAGATAGAGAAATTGAGGATGTCAATGAAGAAAATGCTCTTGAAACAAATGCAAATACTGCTTGGGTGAGTGGGTGCCACAAAGGTGGTCTCCTACAAACTATGAACTTGAACCAACGGTTCCTCCATTTTCTGCTGCTACATCATCTTCTACACCTCCTACATATCTTACTCAAATGTTTGAGCAGATGGAGATTGCAAATCAGGCCCTTCATGAAGAAGCTCGTGCTTGGCAAGTTCAACAAACGGAATGGCACAACGAGCACCATGAGTGGCATGATGACCACACTCGTATGTACCATAACCAACACTCATGGCACACGGAATTGGTCAAGTGGCATCAAGTCTTCTACAATGAGATGTTGGGCTTTATGGATGATTGTTGTGCACATCCGGGCATTATAGACAGGTTTAGAAGTACTGAGGTTCAGAATCGGTTCAGGCATTACAACTTCATGGGGCAAAATCTTGATGAGATGCCTCTTCCACCTCCTCCACCAAGTTTCAGAGATCCCGATAGAGCTGATGAGGAGTCTTGTGGAGGCTATAATCCTCACTAAACCAGCATTATATCATTGCATTGCATCATCATCATATCATACTTATGTTGCTTAAGTTTCTTTTGGACTAATGTTTAAACTTTGTATGTTTTTTTTCTTTGTAATTCATAACTCTACTAGGTACTTCAATGCTTATTTCTTCCTTTTGTTTCATTGTGTTGTTTGCCCTTTTATTTTTTTAGTGTTAATTCGTGTTAAGCTCCATTCTTTGTGAATGTTTAGCTTATATATCAATCTTGTTGGTTATTGCTAAATCCTTCTTCGACTAGACTGTTTTTCTCTTCTTTTTTATGTTGACAAAGGGGGAGAAAGGAATGGATGTGACAGTTGACAGCAATGCACAAACTCAGGGGGGTGTTTTTCCACATCTTGCAAAATTTGCCATCATCAAAAAGGGGGAGTTTGTGAGCAATTCTCTCTTTTGGATTAGTTTTGCATGATAGCAAATTTTTATGCCTTTGCTTTTTGTGCATTTGTTTTCTTGCTAAGTTTGTTCAACTTTGTGTTTTGAATTATAGATTGGTTTAATGTCATTACACAAAGGTTTGAATTGGTACATATCATAAATGAAAGCTTAAAAACAATTTTGATCATGTATGCATTGATACATGTTGGCTTGCATCGATACATGTCTTGTTAAAAGCACTAAATGTTGTTTTTGCTACTGTGTTTATCGATACATATGATTGTTGTATCGATACATGATTCCTTGGAGTTTCTGGAAACAAATTATGCATCGATTCATTCGCATAATGCATTGATACATGTTGTATTTCTGTTTCTGGAAATAAGCCTTGTATCGATACATTCGTAACATGAATCGATTCATGTTGATGTTATTTTTCTGAATTTCTACATTGGTTCAGTATGTATCGATGCATAATTCCATGTATTGATACATAACAGTTATGAAATTCATATGTATCGATACATGCGTGTTTTGTATCGATTCATAAGTCTGTTTCTTTTCTAACAGCTTCTGTTATGTGTATATAAGCTTCTGTCAATTCAGTTTTTCCATTCCAACACAAGTCAATAAAATTGAAAGTGAATAATTGAAGAACACACAGTCAAAGAGAGGTTTGAATGTGCAATCAATTGGTCAGCCGTATTCGAAATCTGAAAGAGACTTCATCTTCATCATCTTCTCAATCTCCTTAATTCAAGAACATCAACACATAATCAGTCTTGTTCTTGGGATTAACGGATCAACGAGATAACGTTCAGTGGTACAACCGAGGATCTAGCTGAGTTGAAGATTGGAAGGGGATTTTGAGGAAAAACCATTTGGTTTGTCCTTCAAGAACGGAAGTGTTCTTGAGGGTTTGTCAGTCACGTTTACAGAACAGTTTCAGCCGCAGCGTAAGGTTTGGAAATTGGGTTATTTCACAAACAGATCGTGGAACCGGTGAATTGTTTGTAATACTTGCAGGAAAATCTTGATCTTGCTTGATCAAGTGAAGGTTCATACAATAGAAAGATCTTTGTGTTTAGATTTCTGGTTTTTGTATTGCAACCTTGTAAAAGACAGAATCAGCTTTATTGATATAAAAGTTCTCAATTTCGGTTTGAAATTGAGAGGGAGACGTACCCACACGCGAGGACGAACGTGGGGAACTTCCTTACCAAATCTCTGAGTATTGTATTCTCTCTCTACCTCTATTTACGTTTTCATTAGTTTTGATTCATTGGAAATAGCCTTTAGTGATAAATGCATTCAATTGTTTGTCATTTCGTGTGTTCAAGTCTTTGTCATCTCAATATCAAATCCAGCACTTTATCGCATGTCCGGTTTTCTAGTGGCTGGTCCAGAATAGATGGAAGTCGATTCAGGATCATAGTTTTTCCGCTAATTTTCAAAAACTGAAAAATTTAATTAAAATTTTGTGAAAAGGAGGTGATCTATTCACCCCCCCCCCCCTCTCGATCACTAGCTACATCGTCTAACAAATATGACTTATGAGAGGCTCCCCACACCAAGAATCCTTCCAAAAACTAATTTTGGATCCAATATCAATAATCCAACAAGACTTATCTTTAATGGTAGAGAAATATGCTTTGATACCAGACCAGACAAAAGAAAATTTGATGAGAGATGATTTCATGCTTCCTCATAACTTTGCCCCTCAACGGGAAAACCCAGTCTTCATGACTTGTTTGAAGCTTCCACCCCAATTTCAAATTAGCTACTTCATTGGGAATAAGGGAGGATTAAAAGCCTAGGCCACCATTTATATCAGGTCTACATAACTTTTTCCAAGAAACTTTAACCAATTTCCATCTTTGCACATCCCCACTCTAAATGAAGTTTCTCGTTGCTTTCTCAATGTACCTAAGAAGAGAGATCAGTCAAGAATAAACAACGATAGAATGTGTAATCATCCCATGAATAATATATTGGACTAACAAATATCTCCATGTCATAGAAAGAATAGATTATTTCCAACCGACAAACTTGGAGATTGAAATTATGGTGTTGTTAAGACAAATGTCGAGCCAGATGTCACGACATTGGTGTAAAGACATAATGACAACACAAACAGTTATGTAGTAAAAGTAAAGTATTGAATATAAACAACAAAGTCAATTGTTAATCTTGTTTGGTGCAACTCACCTATATCTAGGGGCTACCAAGCCAGGAAGGAAATTCACTATAATATTATTAGTTTAAAGCTAAACTCCCTCGTTTACAACTTATCACCAAATCACTTCCCGTGCTATTTTCTACCTAGGAACTCCTAGATATGAGAAACTCATCTCACTTCCCACCAGTCATAAATCAGTGACAATTCAACAAGACCAAAATAGAAGTAGCACACTTCCAAGACAGTACTTGGTTTTGCTTAAAAGCTTCAACCAAGAACAATATATTATTGCTTAAAAGTGTTAGAGTGGACAATTAACAATAAACAATCAGTCAACCCATTGCATCAATACTGATACAAAAGTGACATACAAACAAAAACACTAAACCCTAAAGAACCACCAAGGCACGGTTAATCCTAATTATCTCAAATTCTTCAATGTCCAAGTTGCAATAAGTTTAGATCCTTTCTATAAATAGCCTTCAGACCTCGTGGGCTTGGGTTTCTTAAAGCACAAAAACATTAGGAATCAACTTTCAATCATTAGCATAATTTTCTTCACAATAATAGGAACAAAATACAAATTTTCTAAAAAGGTTCCAAGATCCTTTTTATGAAATTCAATCAAATTTGTCAAGACAAAAGTTCTCAAAATATCCTTCCTTGGATAGCAGCAACGTGTGAATTAAACACACTCAAAACTCATATCAAAATACCAAAACAGTCATGTCCTAACTTTCTGGTATAACATGTCCTGAAACATATCACAACATCATGTTGAACATAATGCCTGACTCTCGTGATAGAACATCTAGCTTAACATCTTGTTGTCAACGTGTGTTACCAAAATATTGTCAATCTAAAAATGACAGAACTTACAGAGATCATTCAGTACGGTAAATGTTGCAAAAATCTTCTTTTTGCCCTACCTTTAAAAATAGGAACACCAAAATTATTGAAAGGCATATATCCTTTATAAAAAACCCATTAATAGGAGAACCTGGTTCACCTTAGGCTCAAGAATGGAGTCTGCAAAAAGAATGGACTTAGCATGTTGAAAACCTAACCAGAGCGCAAAGCATACTTAAGGAAAAGCTCTTGCAAGGCTTTGACAATAGTTATGCTTCCTTTGCAAAAGATAAATATATCATCGCCATATAAAGAGTGGGGAGGAATAGTTAAATCCCATATTATTATTACTATTATTATGAATTAAAATTGAGATAAAAATTTTAATAGAAATATTTTATAAAATATCATGCTAAAAATTGAAATAGTACTAAATTTCATTTGTTTAGTAGTTTGTTAATTTATTTAAACATGTATATTTTAATCCAGAAAATAATGTCATATTACTTATTATTTATTTAAACACATTCTCATAAAACAAATTTTTAACTAAACTAATCAACTATATCACACTATCAAAGTTGAGATTCCTAACTTCAACCTTTAGTGATAACATTTAAGAAAAAACACATTACATCAATATAAGAATTTCCACAAGAACTTAAGGGGAAGAAAAATTTAATTGACAAGTTAATAAGTAAGAAATAAAGTAAAAAAATTGATGAACCCAAGAAAGAAAATCACAACTTGAATTCGCAAAAACACTCGGGAAGGGCGGAGCCTCTTCCCGCGACAAACTCGTCCCTATGAACCTTCCATAGGGCTTGCATCAACTCTTTTTCCCTCAGACCTTGTGAGGTTAATTCGGCGAATCCCCTTCTACTCAAAAATAGAGTTTTGTATAACCCTTTGAAAGCTCTCATTGCTGCAACCATTTTGTCCATGTTCCCAAAATATGTAGCTATGTATGAATCACTATTGATAGATATATGATAATCCAAAGCAGCTTTTGTATTGCCATGCATGTTTGTGAAGTCTTCTTCATTGAGAAGGCTAGACTTGGTGAATATGTTTGTGTAAATATTGGTTAATCCTTCAATTTCCATCAGACCGTCTCCGGCTGCCAGGTATATATTCGTTGTTGACGGAATAGAGAGAGATTGAAGTATTAAAGCTGTCTCATTAGGTGTGAGGGGACATTTCCCGCGTTGTCTCCAAACTCGGGCTATTTCTCCAGTCCATGGTTTTCTCTCGACTAGTGCTACTGCTGCTTCTACAGCTTTGATGGAAGAAGGTGAAAGACCAGGGTATTGGCACTGGCTATATGCAACCATGTCGGGCTCAAAACGAAGATGGAGTGACAAAAAGGGTTTAGGTATTGCGTCTAGGAGCTTAGAGGCTTTCATTTCTAAGGGTTTGGCGAGACGTAAGGCCTTGTAACAAGCTTGACACAGTGCAGCTTTTGCATACAAAGGATATCTGTCCCTTCTTTGGGACATTGCTGGTGTGATTGAAATGTATTTGTGTTTTAATAGAGACGGGAGAACACTTTCAACGTAATCGAATTGACCTTTTCTTTTGCTACAGTCCACTTGAACAGGTTCTTTTGTTGCTATCTCCAGTGGTAACGTTTTGGCAACTTTGACAAAGCCATTCATCTCTTGAATGAAGTAGTCTAGATCATATACATCCGCGAAACCACTGTAATAGAATATAGAAGTCCTCACAACGAAATTACGATAAATGATTCATTGTAACTTAGATCAACACAGATCAAATACAATGTTATCGATTGTGGATGGCAGGGTGAAAAGCCAAAGCTCCGCAAAAAGTTACCTTGTTTCATTCCAATATGAAGCCACTTCAAACTTTGGCAGGACAAGCGTTGCATTTAACAGCCGAGCAATTCCAACACCGTCGCAGAACTGCAATCATGACAGAATTTATCTCAAATTAAAGAAACAAACAAAAGAGTATTGAACATCATCTACGGGTCTAGAGTTGAAATTCAAGAGATTTCTCCAAAGCACTCACATCTCTTCGCATCTGATTGAGGCCTCCGTAGCAATCCACTCTGATATATCCATTGGTTTCTAATGGTAGAGCTGCACCATTTCAAGAATATAAAAAAAAGCAATGTCTGCAATGAAAGCCAATTAAGGTTGATTCAGAAAATAAAAAATTCAACTATCAACACTCATCCCACATCTCAACCAACCAACAAAACTTGACCCAATCCACTTAAAATTGTACTAGCAAAATTAACTTCCTTAGTTGACTTCTAAAACTTCGTATTGAAGCTGTGTCCGGCAATATAGTCAAGCACGAGACTTAAGTAGGATCGATCAACTTGTGAAAGATCGTAAAACTCAGACCGTTAGCACAACAAGTAAGATCCTACCGAAGGGAAAAATGGTAATTCCATACATATATATACACACATAACAAAAACACGAAAAATTACAATAGGCACAATAAAAAAAAACGACACTATATTTTTTTACGATCTTGCTTCAAACTTCAAAAAGCATGATCATGACCCCGCCGGCAACGAAAAACGATCTTTCTCTAATCTTAGCACTCTTAGGCATCCTTAAAATGTAAGATCTTACAATCTTATGATCCAGCACTCGATCTTGACTACACAAGTAGAGTTATCACTACAAACAATTATCACTTCAAAGCTTAAACTAATAACAGAACCGAATATGATTTGATCAAGCAAAAGAAGTACCTGTTTGATGACCTTGTAACCACCATTTGCAAGGTCTCCATTCCATGAGTCTCCGAACACTCCATATATCTACTTCCCCTCTGCAACCTCACCAATTCACAGATCAGTAACAAGAATAAACAATATTGAAAATACCCAGTTGCAAAGTTCGAATCTTTTTGGCATATTAAACCTAGAAACAAAAAGGGAAATTGAAATTGTGAAGCATACAGTGAGGGTTCTCCGGAAATCCGATTTTGTGAGAAAGGGTTACGAGGCGAGATCAATGTGAAAACGACAAGGAGAGTGAGTGAAACGACAAAGATGGTGAATAAGGGTTTTACAGAGAAAACGACCATTTGATTTCACAGAACTTGTGATGAAAATTTGATCTTTTTGTGATGGCGATGAAAATGGAAAGAGAATGAAAGAAAATAGGTGCAACTCTTTTTCTTGGATGTATATTTTTATTTTTATTTTTATTTTTCAAATAAAATGCAACCCTTTATTTATTTACTTTCTATTTTTATAAATTAATTCATCTCTTTTTCTAGTTAGATTTTAATATTTTTGGTGAATTGTCATAGATTTGAATGAATCTTTTTTTAGGGAATAGACAATTTTGTTAATCATCACCAGTCAAAATTGTATTTTAAAATGTTAGTGAATATTTTTAGGAACTATTTTAGGTGATTGCAAGTGTGTCTTAAGGTAGATATGGAGCATAATAAAAATTACTAGAATGGAATAGTGTGGAATGAAACTAACAAGATTTCATTTTATTGTTTGTATATTTTAAAATAGAATTAAGTAGGTTTTTCATTTCACATAAATTAAAAAGAGAAAAAAAATGGTGGAAAGTGATTAAATGGAAATTGTCTTGGATTGGTTATAAGTTTATAAATAATAAAGGGTCGGTATGAAGCTTTAAAAATAAAATATTTTTAAGAAATATTTTTATGAAAATGGTTTTCAAAATATTAAAAAGAAAAAAGTCAAATTTGTTTTTTAAAAATTGAAAGACTAATTTTGATATCTTGTAACATAAACAAACATTATTGAAGATCAAAATATAGTTACAATCATAATTTTTTCAAAAAAATTGTATTTCAAAAATGATTTTTATGAAAAGTTATTTGAAATAAATTCAAAATTAAGAGATTTTGTGAAATTTGATATCCAAAAAAGTTTCAATAAGATTATGAAATACTTGAAATAACATTTTAAGAACAACTATTCAAATCAGATTTTTATTTGAATATTTTATTAAATAATTATGTGTAAAAAAAATTTAACAAAAATATGTAATACTATAAAAAATCATTTAAAAAAGAAACTAAAACAAATGGGCGCAAAGTTTAATTATGAACGTCCAAGAACATGTGTACTAAGATGTGAGGACTCGGGGTACCCGCATCTGTATGGTTTGCACTCAATCCTCGCATTCAAATCATCGCCACCGTTAGTTATAAATGGAGGGGGGCTCATACAAGGTGTCAAATCATGTGGAGATAGTTTTAACCGCTCATGTTATATAAAGCATAACACACGTCGTTTCCGGAATATTTTCTCATTCACACTTTCAAAATACTTTCCCACTCATTCACTGACTTGGTGTTGGAGTGATAATTTGAAGGTCTAGCCCTGCTTCGTTGTAATAAAGGCTTTCTCCACCACATCAATACTCCATTTCATCCAATCTCCACATATTCTTGGTTCTAAAACTAAACAGTGGCATTGTATTCGGAATCGACATCTAATTCTCACAAATTTCCACAATCAGATTCTTATGATTCCAAAGTCATGAATCACAATCTCGCTTTAAAGAAGAAGACGATGTCCAATTCAGCTATTGAAGTTACCACAAATCTATCAACTCCAAGATTATCTCATCACCTTGTCATCTCTTCGATTCTCCGTGCATCATTTGGAAAGGAATGGGATAATGAAAACATCCACCGCAAAACTATTCAAGCTCGTTGGTAGTAACTAGGAGGCAGGAAGTAATATTCTTAGGGTTTTGAGAGTATGAAAAGATGGATGGAGCTCCTAATATGACATTTTTGTTGGTCATAACTATTATCATTTCCAATCACTTAATGTTAAGGATCTTTAATGAGGATAAGAGTTCGTGTGACGTTATGTATATCGGAATCTTCAGAAGCTTAGGATTATGTGAGAATGACATCACATCATATAAAGGCAGAAATCTTCTATCGTTTAAAAACTCTTCTACTCACTCATGCAGGATCGTGGAATTATTGGTTTATTGTAGAGGTAAAGTATAAGATAATTGTGAACACATGTTTCTTGGTGATCCCCTATGATAACATATACAATGATGTCATATGGCGACCATTCCTCGCAGCACTAGACAAAATGGCATGTTCAGTCCATTTGAAGATGAAGTATCATAACAGTTTTGAAGATGATGTATCATAATAGGTTTGGCAAACAAATTGTCACCTTTGTATGTCATATTGTTCCGAAGATATATCTTCGAAAGGTTCTGGTATATTTCAAACTTGCATGATCACTCCCCCCATTGCAACCTTATTTGTTTCAAGTCTCTCCTCTTTGCTAAAAATCATACACTCTCAATCCTATATTTTTCTCCAAAATTCAAACTTTTTGGTTCAACAAATCAAAGGAAGCAAAAGAAGATCGAATTTCAGGTAAAGATTATTTATTTTCAACTACATTGCTGATGGGCTAAAGACGTATCTAATTATGTGTCTAGCGGTATCTTAACTGCAAGTGCACAGCCTATCGAAGTAATATTTAAGATTATCGATCCACAGGGACTCTATGGTTACTTAGTGCTAGATGAACTTCTAGTTTAGCTAAGGTGAAGGGTTGTCACGATTTTTTGTTGTTTTTAAAGATTAAAGGCGGGAATTAAATTTAAGTTTAATAAAATAATACTAAGGCGGTCGGTATGTAATTATGCTAACTTAGGCGGGTCAATCTAACCTAGGCTTATAAAGATGGTTCACTTAATCTATTCTGTAGAGGTTACCAGTTTAAATACCTTTAACTCACACTCTCGTGGTCTTATCTCAGATCTTACCCCTAAAGCCCTATGCCTGCTCTCGCTAGCTCATAAGTGTTTAGAGATAATTTTTTGGAAACTTAGTAATTCTAATTTATTTTAAAGCGCTCTCGCTGTGTTTAATTTAAATGCCTAACTTTAGCTATCTGGTTAAAATCTCACACTCTCGTGGTCTTGGCCTAACCTAATACACTTTCCTTACTCTCGTAACAAAAAGGTCGATTTTATAATAAAAAGTATCAGCCAGAATACTAAGCTATTAATTATTTTAAGCCTATAGTTGATTTTACCGATTTAGTTTGTTTTAATTACATACCGCCCTAAGGTAATTAGCTACTCATTTTTGTTGAACCAGACAGAGGCAGAGAAACATAAAACGAAATATTCATGGCAGAAAAATAAATATTCAACATAAATATAAAATTGCAAATTAATATAAACCTGGTTAACAATAAAAATGGCAGACTCCTTCTTCCACAGACCGGAAAGCTCGGAGTATTTGGCGGACTCGAAAATAAATTAAAAATTCTGAAGGCTTTGAAACAAATAAATTTTATAACAATTTCCTGATGATGGAAATTGTTATAGGTTGGGTTTGGATACAATAAAAATAGAGCAATGAAAATAATGTTGAAACAATAATAAGGGTGTAAAATAATTCGGCAGAGCTTCCGCAAGAAATTGATAAAATAATACTCTGTAAATTGTTCAAATGAATTAAGCTATTTATAGAAGATTTAATGGGCTGGTGGTTGAATTGTTGCTTGGGCCTCGTAGGAGCATTGAGAAAATCCAGGAACGTGGATACAGGAGGGTCAGCTGGAAAATAGGAAGATCATGTGCAGCGTAACGTTATGACCAAGTTTCAGTCAAATAACCTATTTTTCCCTTGTCACGACGTGACAAGGGCATCACGTTCGTGTCCTTTGTAATTTAAGTGTCACGGTCGTGAGGGATATGTCACAGTCGTGATTGCTCCTTTTGGGGTGTCACGGTCGTGACACCTAGGTGACGACCGTGAGTGTTACAAAATATGCAGGTTTTGCAGCATTCTTCATTTCTTCATCTTTTTATGGTTGTTTTCGCTCCTTTTGCTCTTGGCTCATGATTTAGCTCTGTATACGATGTACCTGCAAAATGGTAAGGAAAACTCGAGGAATCGGGTGTTAAAACGACGATTATGCGATAAAACGGTAATGAAACTTAGCAATATAATCGATACATTTTCTCGTTATCAATTGCTCACATTAATCATCCAAAAAAACTTGAAAATGATACATAGCTTCCGGATATGTATCTGCAGAACGTGATGAAGATGAACACTTCTGGAGATATATCTTTGGAACGTATTTGTGTTGATTTTTCTGCAGCTGTGTATTAATTTCTGTTATTATTTGTATTGTTTACAAATAGATATGGTGCACCCTAATAATTTCTCAAAAGAATTCATTGGAGTTGACTTCAATAACAAGCAAGAGTTTGAAATCGTGAAATGTTGTTCGAATGGATTCGTATGAGGGCATCTAGACTTGGTTTTGGTGTGGTTATAGGAAGGTCGGATAATGGTTCGGATAGAAGAAACGCATTTGTTACTTTGTTGTACGAAAGAAGCGGGGAATATCGGACTCCTCTACGGAATTTCAAAAGAGACGACACAGGTAGTAGAAAATATGAGTGTTTGTTTAAGATTCGTGCTTATATGTTGAGCAGTAGCAAACAAATGGAGATTTAGTGTGATTTTTAGTTTGTATAACCATGGATTGTGCTTAAAATTAGTCGGTCATCCTATTGTATGTCGGCTTAATCCGGAAGAGAAGACATGTATCAGTGACATGAATTTGAATCTTTTCCAACCGAAAAAATATACTTGCAACATTGAAACGGAAGGAACCCAACAATATTTCAAATATTAGGCAAGTTTAAAACATTCAGTACCGTAATAACAAGTTCATTGGGGGAGATAGAACAGAGATGCAACAACTGTTGAAATTGTTGGATGATAACAATTACGTGTCTTGGTACCGAACTTGCAACAATGGAGTTACGGTTATAGATATTTTTTGTACTCAATATGGAATCGATAAAGTTGTTCAACACGTTTTCGACAGTGCTCATTCTTGATTCTACCTATAAGACCAAAAAATATAGACTTCCATTATTTGAGATGGTTGGTGTTACCTCAACCGAGAAGACATATTATGTTGGTTTTGCTTTTTTAGAGTGCTAAAAAGAGGACAATTTTACTTGGGTGTTAGAGGTGTGTCAGTCACTTTTGAAGGATCAAAGTGAGATGCCTAAATCTATTGTTACGGATCGTGATACCGCATTGATGAACGTGGTTGCAAAGGTATTCCCTTCTTCTTATGCATTACTTTGTAGGTATCACATAACAAATACTGTGAGAAGTCGGGCTAAACCCGCGGTAGGGACGAAACAAATGGTGACCGAAGATGGAAAATTAGTGAAGTCGAGTGTGATTATTGAAAAATTTATGGATGCATAGAATCGTATAATAAATTCTTCCACAAAAGAATTATATGTCGATTTTGTCATTCATTTCTGGAAAGTGTGTGAAAAGTATCATGCTTTGTTGAAATACGTTGAAAGCGTCATTCTTGATCAAGTGAGAGAGAAGATAGTTTGTGTGTGGACTGATAATGTTTGACACCTTGGAAATACAACTACCAACAGATTTGATTTGGCACATGCTAATTTAAAAAAAATGGTTGGGAAATAGCAATGGGGTTTGTGTCGAGATTGGGACTCAGTGAACCTCATGATTAAAAACCAACATAATAAGATACAAACAAATTTTGGTCAGAGCATAACGGTATTGGAACATTGATTTAAAGACAAAATTCTTTATTTTCAGTTGGTAGGCAATATTTCTCGGTATGGGTTGAACTATATTTTTCACGAGGCCAAACGAGCCGAAAATGTAGGCTCTGATAGCGTAAAGTATGGTTGCACTATTGTGAAAATATATGGTATCCCATGTGCTTCTCTTATTGCTAAAAAATTGAAACTAGGTGAGCCAATAAGAATGGATGAAGTTGCCCTCTTGTAAAATACTTAAGTTTGATGATGATGGTTGCATGGAAGGAGGTAAATCAAATATCTCTATTTTGACCGAATGGGAACGATACAAGAGAGATTTTTGAAGGTCGATGACAACATGAAACTCTACATCAAAGAACAATTGAGGAAGATTTCATATCTTGAAACAACCAACATGAAGCTATCTTCTCAACCGATCAAGACAAAAGATACTCCGAAAAAAATGAAGCCTACACCGAATGGCAACTACTACACGGTCTCCTTCATATTTCGAGCATGTTAACAAACTCTTTCCCGACTCACTAATTCCTAAATCTAAAAAAAAATTTGTGAAAGGAGTCTACATTAGTAAACCACCTCTGACACTAATTCCACCAAAAATTTCATTCATCGACAAGATGTCGGTTTTTATGCACAAATACGTTGATCGTATCATCAATGTTGAAGGGGACGAAAATTATGGTTACCGAGCCGTCCCGACTTTGCTTGGTAGAGGAGAGGATAGCCATGCACTTGTTTGATGGGTTTTATGAGTCTCTTGTACCTTGCTTGAGCGTTCTGGCACCGGAGTCAAAATGGATGACCTTCCCTGAAATGAGTCATCTAATTGCATGTGCATATGATAGGGTGTGCATTGACTTGACACGCTATGGATTTTCAGAAACCTTTTTTCCACTATGCACCTCACCACCCCAAAATCCAAATGATCACATCATGTTTATTGGATGACTTTCTAAATCAATTCATTTTGTTCAAGTGTACTTGAAACCGGGATGTCCCATACTAGCTATATCACTGAAATGGTTCACTCATTCAACCGCAAATGTCGAGACGTGGCCAGATCATTTTATGGAAAGGGTGTTCGAATTTGAGAGATTGAACAACATTCAAAAGGAAAAAAATGCAAAAAAGTCAAAGGGGGTGCCACCTATAGGTTTAGTCGGCGGCGGATGTTTTAATGCATTTTAATTTCTTGTATAATCGGACAACTAATTGTATTTTTTTGAAGTGCAATATAATAGTTACTTTTTATTCATATTTGGTGTTTAAGAATCTATAGTCAATTTTTCTTGTATAATTTATCTTCTACATTATGTTCTGTTAAGAAAATGTAGCAGAAAAAGTTCTGGAGATGTATCTCCGGAAGCTACTAAATTATGTTGTCTTAGGAAAAATTCCGGAGATGCATCTTTGGAGAAAAAATGGTGTCGTTCTGTAGATATATCTCTGGAAAGATATTGACAGACAATGTGTGGTCCATAATCACCTAGGTCTTCTATAAATGAGAGAATCCATGTGTTATCTTTCACACAAACAAAAAATGTCTCAAATGTGTGAAATCAAGATTCGTTAGTATGTCACAAATGTCTCCTACTCCGACGGCAAAACACTCGGGAGAACGTTCAAACTCACCCCACTCGACGATATCATAAACGAGATCCACGATCTCCTACCTTACAATGACAGAAGAAAGATTGTTAAGCTCAAATATTGTTCGCATTTCGTTGACAACGAATGGAGCGTCGTGTTCAGCAAATTTCAACTCAAGAACGAAGAGGATGTTAGGACGATGTGGCGAACGTATTTCTGTTTCGAAGAGAAAGTTCCGCTCGAGTTGGAAGCGACGGTACAAAGAACTGTCGATGATATCTTGGAGATGTGCAAACGTCCACCGGGATATTGAAATGTAATATTTAATTTTATATTATAATCATCTTTGTAATGCCAACTTTATTTTATGAATATCGATTTTATGTTGCAATCTTCATATATGTTGTCTTTGATTTTTCCGAAAATATGCATACGAACACATTCCGCAGATGTATCTCCGGAATTAATTAAAATTAAACAAAAAAATATGTTCTGAGATATATCTCTGAAACTTGAGAAGTATTTTCGGAAATATACGGGTGGCTAAGAAATCCGAGGGGTGTCATAAAAAATTCTCTTAGTTTTAATACGGATTTGATTTGCTTTAAAAACATCCTCAGAAAGATTTGATTTAATTTTATCTTCATTTAAATGGATTTAATCTTATAAAATCTTTTTAACAAATCACACTGAATAACATATTACTAAAAGGTACAACAACAAAATTTATTTTATTCAAGTAGAATTTTGCCCAGAATAATTCATTGAATTTGTCTTCCAAACTAGGGACAGATGTTGCACACATGTTGAAATATATTGTCTCAAATATTACATCTTCACCAAAAAAAAATACATATTGTACTATCCATTTTATTTTATCTAATCCAACCAATCACAAGAGCGACAATTAGACATGGCAATAAAACTCATACCCGCAGGTACCCACCCGAACCCGCCCCGAAGTTGACGGGAAAAACCCGCTTTGACTCTGTTTGAATTTGGGTTTGAGTTTTTCCCGATTAAAAAATATGGGGACGGGTCGGGTAATGAGGACACTAGTACCCACCCCGAAACCACCCCCGAACTCGCCCCGTTTATTTTATTATGTACATTATTATTTAGTTTCGTTAATTTGTAATATTGAATATGTGGTCAATATTTTGATATTTTGATATTTATTAATTATCTAAAATATTTGAAATGTATGTATGCAATTTTTTGAGATTGTTTTATTTTATTATTTGTAATGTAATTTTATTTTGGAAAAATTAAATATTTCTATTAAAAAAATAACTTTACTAAATAGATAGTGGCTGGGCGGGGATACCCAAACCCAACCCAAACCCATTTTGGACGGGTTTGGGTTTTAATTTCTCATCCCGTTTGGGTTTGGGGCGGGGAACGGAGACTGTCTAGAAATATGGGTTTGGGTTTGGGGGAGATAAAAACCGTCCCCGACCCGCCCCGTTGCCATGTCCAGCGACAATCTCCTCCTTTAAATTCTTTTTGACTAAAATTCTTATAAGATGTGAACGAGTGAATCAACAACAATTATCATTCACAAAAATAGACACAAACACACATCAGAGCGCACACAACAACAACATCCACTGCTCCTTTTAGTGGTGGGGCTGGTGGTAGTGTTCTCATGAGTGGTGGTTCTATGATTAATGGTAGCCTTACACCAAAGCCATCAAGGTATACAAAATTAGTTTCCATCATTGATTGTTAATCTCGGAGTAATAGATTATCAAACCAAATTCACCTTTGAAGTAATCAAGGATCTCTATGAGTAATATTTTAAGGGACTAAAAACAAAATTTAAAAGGATTATAAATATATTTAATCCTTTTATGACGGAAAATGGTAAGTTGTGAAGAATATGACAAGAGTTTCAAGATGATGAGATGATAAAGGAAAATAGTCGCTACGTTCGCGCGATCACATATCATAACACATTTAAGATATCGGTGATCTACATTAAGATCACAATGTTTAGACTTTAGTTCAACATATAAGTTGTGAAACAATGTTACAGACAGGCTGAATATCATATATTCACACCAAAACTATTATCTGCTACCTCAAAACTCGTAAAATTTACGCATGAGGATTAGCGCGATGATAAGAGCTTAAGCCTTGTAACTTATTGGTAACATATCAGTCTACCACATGATATTTATGTCTGCTATTTATTTACTAACAACATTCAAACAATTCATTCAAGAGAACATAACTTAACCCGAAACAGCTGCTGCCTTTTCACCATTTTGATTATCTCCATTTTCACCATTTTCAGCTGCTGCTTTTTCACTATTTTGATTATCTCCATTTTCACCATTTTCAGCTGCTGCTTTTTCACCATTTTCACCATTTTCAGCTGCTGCTTTTTCACCATTTTGATTATCTCCCTTTTCAACATTTTCAGCTGCTGCCGCCTTTTCACCATTTTCCTTATCTCCATTTTCACCTTTTTCATCTGCTGCTGCCTTTTCACCCTTTTCCTTATCTGCCTTTTCACCTTGTTCAGCTGCTGCCTTTTCACCTTGTTCAGCTGCTGCCTTTTCAGCTTTTTCAGCAGCTGCCGCAGCAGCCATCAACTCGTCGAAGTTTGCAGTCTTCTCGAGTAATATTTCAATCTAAAAACACAAAAATGAAGCTTAATAAGAATGTCATAAAGCAAGATCCTTGAAGATCGGAGACAAAAATATACGATCACCCTTACCCTGGCCTTTTGCAGAGGTCTAACTCTGGAATTAGCTTTTAGGATAACTGTTGATGTTTTGATTTCTGCATAAAGATTCAGCAAATCAAATTTAATTGTTCGATTATTCGACAATTGGATAATGAAGAGATAATAACTCACTTTTTTCCACAGCAAGTCCGTCCTGTTTCAAAATTTCTGCAACAGAAACCACTGAGGCAATAGCTGTAACAACAACAATAATGTAAAAAATATGAAATCAGAGATAAGAAATGGTGACCAAGAAAAGATTCAATATATAAATCGGGACGATACTAAAGCTCAATTTTAATTAGTTTCCGGCTCATGAAAGCTTCGCTTAAGTGAAATGTGTAATCAGTTAATACCCCCACAAATGGCGGCTTTGTAAGCCAGAATGGCGTGTGTTTATATGGCAAAAATTTGGCTTTCCGCCATTGACAACACTATTCAAATCTAGCGTACAAAATCTAACAACAAATTGATTTACTTTCAAGTCCTATTCAAATCCCTTCATCCTCAAACATCAATTTCTCTTAAATATGATTCCATTGACACTAGGATAATACACAATTCATTTTGAGAAACGTGCTAGACCGCAGCAAACTGAAAAATGTCTAGCTTTCTCTGCCCATGTTCAGGGCAGAAAGAATCACAGAAGTAGCCAAACTAACCTAAACAACTCTTTAAAGACCTGAGAAGCAATTTGTCGAATTTAGGCTATTAGTGTAGCAGAATTCGAACAAATCACTATTCCACGATCAGCTATTATACCGTAGTGGAATTTGAACAGACCATTATTTACCACAATTGACAACATTTAGTACGAAATAGGTTATCAATAAACAGCAACTAAACCAGATGAGGCCTTAAGAGTTAAAATATACAAAGAGGAACATTGTGCTTCCGAGAGGAATCGTCTACAAATCAATGTAGATTTTGGGTATGGTATATTGGTATGCTTTATTTTGTCAAAATTCTTAATCACGCATAGCTCAAAAACCTAACCGATAAAAAGAATAAAAATCCAAATCAAAAAATGGATAAATATTAATCAATAAGATTCAGTTTCAAGATTTGATACCCGATCCTAGTGCTGAAAGCTCAACCTCATTATACTGCTGCATATACCTCTGCAAAACAAAACAAAACAAAATCAACGATTCGATAAAACCTAATGTGTCCGCATCAACTAAAAACAATACATATTTCATAACTGAAGAAGCTTGAGAGTTTTAAAATTAATATGAAAACGAAAAAATATATAAATCGTTTGTTAGACTACCTTGGCCAGATTGACGAAGAAGAAGATGGGCTTTTTGGTATTGGAGACGTGAATACGATTCTTCTTACTAGAATCAGAGATGTCGATGTTGTTCAATCCTTCTGTGATTACTTCCATTGATGTATGTGTGACTGTGAGACAAGACAACGGAGACAATTGAAAACGAAAACCTAATCGATGAAATGCTCCCCAAATCAATGTTTTTTTTTCTGTTGTTTTCTAAAGTGTTGTAGGAAAAATGTCATAGCAACCAGGCCTTGTCCATGGCTCTTCCTTGGGCCGTATTCTGGCCCATTAGTTAGGGGAATAATGTCAAAACAAACAAAAAAAGGTCTTTGGAAATCTAAATCGTCTATCATTTTTGTCCGAACATTGCCCTCTATTAGCAATTATTTCAAATTAGTCCCTTAAAGGTTAATTATAAATATCAAATCAGTCCTTATAAGAGTTAGCTAAAACTCAATGGTACTCAGAGGTAGTGTTGCCAATCACAAAAAGTTGTGGTTTGTTCAAATTCGGCTACATTGAAGATTAGCCGCTATTTGATAACAATTTGTGTTAAATAGGGTATCATGGAACAGTGGCAATTTGTTCAAGTTTCGTTATACTATAGTAAAATAGCACCGCTATTTGACAACGCTGCATAGAGAGTTATGGCTAAAAATTAAAAATGACCGATAATTTATAGTTTGAGGGACTTTTTTGAATTTCTCTTAATTCAAGGACCAAGTTGGGGAAATAGTATATGAGCAAAATCTCATTGGCCATGAAATTGTTTTAATAAACAGTATCTTAGATGTTTGTTTTCTTTTAATAGCAGTTAATTTATGGTCTTAGAACAAAAAATGTCCGAGTTGTCGATAATAGTAAGACAGAAATGAGATACGTAATCATACCTGTTCCGACAGTCCACTTGAGCAGGTTTTTTAGTTGCAATCTCCCGGTGGTAACATTATGACGACTTTGACAAAGTCATCCATATGTTGAACGAAGTAGTCTACATCAATACATATGCAAAACCACTGCAATAAACCAATCAATAACCATTATTTCCAATAACAGATTGCAAATAAAAGCAATTCCACGGAAATGGAAAGATATATTGCCTTGTTTCATTCCAATATGAAGCCACTTCAAACTTCGGTAGGACAAGCATTGTATTTGACAGCCGAGCGATTTTCACACCGTCACGGCAGATTTTATATCCATTTCAAGAAAAAAAACAAAAGAGTATCAAACATCAACATAGGGTTCGAAGTTGAAATTCAAGGGTTGTCCTTAACCAATCACATCTCTTCACATTTGGATGAGGAGCCACATAGGATTCCACTCGGATATATCCATTGGTTTCTAACGGTAGAGCTGCAACACTTAAAGAATAAAGAAAACACGAAAGCAACGTCAGGAATGAAAGCCAATTAAGGTTGATTTAGAAAATAAAAAGTCATTCTTCAACCTTCATCCCAAGTCTCTCCACCAATCAACTTGACCCTATCCACTTATTAGCAAAATTCAACTCCTCGGTTGCACTAACTTCTAAGTTCCAATATCAATGTCTATGTAGCATGAAACTTCATAGTCCATATCGAAAGGGTATCCATTGTCCCACAGGTATAAGTGTTCGACACGGATACATATGGTTACATCAAATTACTTATATTTTCTCAAACTACTACCGTTGTCAATGTATCACTTCGGTGTATGTGTTAATGCTTCAACAACCAAAGTAAAACTCAAGGTTCCAATCATTCAAACACAAGTAGAATTGTTCCAAGTAATTACTAAAAGTTTAATCCCAACAAACAATTATAACTATACTAACTAAGAATGAATCAAGTAATCACAAAAGTTAATAAAAAATAAAATAAAAAACTAACTTTTAACCTCCAAAGATGAAAGTTAACAATAGGACCAAAAATTTGATTTGGTTAAGCAAAAAAGTACCAATTTGATGTCATTGTAGCCACCAGTTGAAAGGTCTTCATTCCATGAATCTCCGAACACTTCATATATCTACATCCCCTCTGCAACCCCCCAACAAATCATAGATCAGTCACAAGGAAAAATCAATAATAAAAATAGAAAATTGTTACGGTATGAGATACTATTACTAACAATTCATATTGAAAATACCCAGTTGCAAAGTTCGAATCTTTTTGGCATATTAAACCTAGAAACAAAAAGGGAAATTGAAATTGTGAAGCATACAGTGAGGGTTCTCCAGAAATCGGATATTGGGAGAAAGGGTAACAAGGTGAAAACGACAACAAAAGTTAGGGAAACGACAATGATGGTGACTGAACAAGGGCTTTAGAGAGAAAACGACAATTTAATTTCAAAGGATTGTAATATAATTAGAAGGTTGTGTTAAATGATTATAATGTTAACTCGAAAATATCAATCAGTTTATTTCAAAATTACAAAAATAAAAGAAATGAAGCTTTTATTGTATCGCAAAAAGGGCTCTAGATAAATTTTAAAAAAAAAATTTTAAAAAAAATGAAAATATAGGTGATTGTACATTGAATGAACAATATAACAACGTAAACAATGATGAAAATGAAAATAGAGAAGTGTATGCTAATGAACAAAATAAAATTCATTCTTCTAGTCATCATAAAATCGAAAATAGAACATCTATAATTAAAAATAGGCTTAAATAGTGTTTTAGTCCCTATAATTTAGCGAGTTTTTGGTTTTTTGTCCCTGAAAGTTTTTTTTTTCGGTTTAAGTCCCCACATTTCCAAAACGCTTTGGTTTTAGTCCCTACTGTGAGTTAGACGTTAAAAAAAAAAGGATGTGGCAGACGGTGCTTATGTGGCAGATCGTTTGGCATTTCTCAATAATCCAAGTGGCATTCTCATTTACACATGTGGATTTGTCATTTTCCTATTTATTCTAGAGGGACCAAATCCAAAATATAGAATCACATTGTGGTCTTTCTTCTTCAAGCTTTCTTCTTTCTTCTTTCTTCCCTATCGTCTCCAATGGCATCTTCTTCTTCTGCACAATCTCATCACGTTCAAGCACCAGTTTGTGGTTGCAATAGAAGAATGAAATTGTTTATGTCAAACACTGTTGATAACCCTAATAGAAGATTTTGGAAGTGTCAAAACTCAGGGTTAATGTCTGGATGCAAGTTGTTCATTTGGGATGATGAAATAGAACGAAATCCAGCCAGTGATCTTAAAATTTCAAGTGGTTGTGAGTGTTCTGAAATGTTGAAGGAGTTTGTTAAGGATATTGAGGTTAAAAAAAAGGAAAAAGTGAAGATTAAGTTGGAGAAGGAAAAAAGAAAAGTGACATTGTTGAAGTTTTTGTTGTTTGGGTCATGGGGGTTCTTCCTTGCTTATCACAAATGGTGATGAATCCCATTTGTTTGTGTCTGTATTTTTGTTTTTGGTTTTTAGTCCCTGTAAAATTAATGTATTTTGACATTTGTTCATGTACCAAATGATTAATGAAATAGATGTTATGGTTTTGGCTAGTTTAAGTATGCAATTATCTTACTCCTCTTTTGAATTGTGCATAAAGTACACCAATTACTTATCACAACAATGCTTTAACTCAAAATACACCCATTGTCATTATGTTTTTTGTTTTTGTTTTTAGTCCTTGTAATAATAAAGTATTTTTTGAGTTTGGTCCTTGTACATATATATGTGTGCAAATATATGTGTTTAAATGTACACCAATTGACAGTATATATGTTTTTAATTGTATGCATAAAGTACACTGTTGATAAAGTACACCATTTGTACACTCTTTTGAATTGTATATAAAGTATACCAGTATATATGAAACTAAATTTTAAGGCTAAAGCCATCGGATAAAGTACACTCTTTTGAATTATATAATAAAGTACACCATTTGTAATCATAATAAACTTTAAGGCTAAAACACACCATTTGTAATCAAAATACTGTAATCAAAATACACATTAATGTGTAACATTGTATCATAAAGCACACCATTTGTAATCAAAACATAATGGTTCAACTGTAATCAAATTACATAATACAAAACAACAAGTCCATTGTATCAGTCAAAACATATGTCTACAGTTTCCATGGTTGTGCAGGGCTACTTCCTTCTCCCTTGAGTTTCTTGCACTTGAGTGCCCTTGTTCTATCACTTCTCCTCAACTCTAACTTCCTTGCAACCTTTTGTTTGGGTTGTTTTGCCTAGAAAGACACAATAAACACAATAGAAACAGAATATATTAGGCCAAAGAAAATACATAGATGCCAATTTACAAAACAGAAAACAGACACATTAATAACAGAAAACAGAAAACAGAAACAGCATTGTTTACAAAACATAAAACAGACACATTAATTTACAAAACAGAAACATAAAACATTACAAAACAGAAAACAGAAAACAGAAAACAGAAACATAAAACATTACAAAACAGAAAACAACATTGTTTTGCCTGGCAGACTCACCTTTTGTTTAGGAAGTGCATTAACATGTTCTTTAGGTGTAGGAACAACCTCTTGAACAGGTGCAGAGAGAATGTAGTTTGGTTGCGAGTCACTAACTCCTTGTGAAGCCATTACAGGTGGAACCTCAACAGTTGGAGGCTGGTCACTAGCAACTTGAGGTGGAGATGGAATTTTGGAACTGAGATCATTGACATTGGCTTGAGGTTGTGTTGTATCAAAAGCTGCACAAAGATCTGCTGCAAGCATTTCAAACTCTTGGTCCATATCACATTGTGTATCTTGCTGTTGTTGTTGTTGTTCTGAAGGAGGTTCATCTTGAGGCTGTTATTGTTGTTCACTTGGAGGTACATCTTGAGGTTGTGGTTGTTGCTGAGTTGGAGGTTCATCCTGAGGCTGTGGTTGTTTCTTTGGTTTTTTCTGCAAACAAAGTAGCTCAATCAATACATATAGTAAGAATACATGATTCATGTCTGTAGTATGAATACATACCTTTCTTTTTTGAGCTTCAGGGTCAGGCACCATTGGCATTGGCAGCAGCATTATCATTGACAGTTTCATCAGCATTTCTAGCATTATCATTGACATTTCCAGCATTATCATTCACATTTCCAGCATTATCATTAACTCTATGTTCAACAAATAAATCCACACAACCACAAGTTTCAACAGCTTTTTCATAAATATTAGTTGCATCCCTATCACTAATTAGCCTTGCATGTTTACCCGATACATTGTTATACCACCATAGAGAATAATCAGTGGCCTCAAGGTTGCAAATATCTTTCACAATACCAGTTGCTTCAAAATAGCTCCACCTATCAGGGTCTATCTCTACTTCATGTTTAACCCCACCTAAGTAATACACCACACTATCCCTAACCATCCTTCCCCCATAATGAATGTTCAGTATAAATGTCATACCTGAAGTTGATCAGTCCCGATGGTCAGTCCTGTTGGTCAGTCCCGTCGTCTTCAATGTATGAAGTTTACTTGAAAATTTCCTTGAAAACTCTTCAATGGCTGAAAACCTAACTTTGTAGGGACGAAAGTGAGAATGCTAAAATAACCTTTCATGTTCCATTTTGTGGTAGGAAAATGACAAATCCACATGTGTAAATGAGAATGCCACTTGGATTATTGAGAAATGTCAAACGACCTGCCACATAAGCACCGTCTGCCACATCCCTTTTTTTTTAACGTCTAACTCACAGTAGGGACTAAAACCAAAGCGTTTTGGAAATGTGGGGACTTAAACCGGAAAAAAAAACTTTCAGGGACGAAAACCAAAAACTCGCTAAATTACAGGGACTAAAACACTATTTAAACCTTAAAAATATATATGATCATAGTCAATGGACCAATATCAATACGAGTTTTTGAGATTTGTTAGTAGAAAAATGTCTCGTTAAAGTTATCGGTATAAATTTTCCTAAGGATAAATTATTAAGATACTTTTGACCGTCACTTTATATTCAAAAAAAAAGTTTAATAGAGAAAAATAATAAAGACGATCGCTAGTTTACTCTCAAAACCTAGATAAAGCATTTTGTTTTTCTTGCAAATTGTTTAATAGTGTTTATACTTTGGATAATTTACCCAATGAAGGAAGTAGGGATTAGAGAAATATTAATTTTAAGTTCAGGAATCATGAGATGAAGTTAACAATGAACCTAAAATAAAGAGTGAAGTTGAATGTTTGGCAAATTATAGTTTTAAAAATTGAGTTTTTGGTATGCATGACTATTTTGTATTAGATATTGTTTTACTAAAAAAATTTCAAGAATATATGTATTTATATTGTTATAGAACAATTGAAATGTCTAGTTATATTTTTTTTCTTCTTGCAAAATATAGGGAATATGGTTTTGAAGCTTCTCTCATTTAATTGTTTTTGAAATGGATATAGAATCCAAATTTTGTGAAAAACAAACTATTAGTAGAAAGAAACAATTTAAGGAGAATATTGATAATGAAGTTATTAAATCTTCTAATGAATCATTTAAAACTGATTATTTTTTATACATAATAGATAAAACAATTATTTCATTTTAAAATAAGTTTGAACAATTTAAATTGAAGAGTGATATTTTCTAATTTCTTTTTAGTATTGAGAAAAGAAGGTCATTATATAATTAAAAGTTAAAATAATATTGTCTTAATCTTGGATATTGATGAAAAGTTAAAATAATATTTTCATTAAAATATAATGAAACTCGGATATTGATGAATTGCATTTATTTACATAACTAAATATCTTAAAAGAAATTATACATATATAAAATGATACACCAATTGACATATTTAATTATGTAAAAAAAATTGATTCTTTTCCAAATACATATATTGTTTAT
The DNA here is from genome assembly GCA_963966055.1 of Lathyrus aphaca. Lineage (NCBI taxonomy): Eukaryota > Viridiplantae > Streptophyta > Magnoliopsida > Fabales > Fabaceae > Lathyrus > Lathyrus aphaca. The sequence goes on from OZ014521.1 coordinate 588,624,616, forward strand.
AGAATAATTTTAACAATTCATGTAAGTGTTGCTTCTGTGGACTGACTTTATTATCTATTAAAAAAGAAATTTTACAAGAAATTGATTATGATCATTTAATAAATAATTTTGCATCTTAAAAATCCCGAAAAATATTTTTTTTTTTAATTATTTATATAAAAAAATCAATTTTATAAATGCGTAATTCTTAGAGTTCACACCTTAATTTTGGTTGAGACAATCATGCAGTTCACTAAAAGGTTAAATGAAAATACCAACAAACAAATGAAGCAGCTGAAAAGGGTAAATGATTAATATCTTTTTCCTTTTATTCTAACAAATGGTACAAAATAGTTTATCGAAGTTATTGTTACAAATGAGCACATAGATTTATATCACAAGTTATATATTGCTAAAGAATTCTTATTTGATATGAAATCATGGGAGAATCATGTGTTAAACAACAAATAGTTTGAAGAATATGTTCGAGGTGGAAAGAAGAATGGATGCACTCATCCTAGGCAAAAATCAAATTTATCAAGTTTGCCGAATGAACCAAATATATTATGAATTGTGTGTGGGACCTCACTTCAAATGCATTGTGAAATCTATTTTTCTCATAATGTATGTGTTGAGTGAAATACATATATTCTTAACAATCAAGGAGATCGTCAAGAGAATAACCTTTATTCAAATACTTACACCTCATTATGGAGGAATCATTCAAACTTATCTTGGAGAAACCAACAAGGTGGCCCTAAAAAAAATACCTAATGGGTTATCAAGGATGTCAGCAACATCAAGGGTCTTATAAAATAAGTCAACAACATCAAGGGAGTTAACAAGGAGGTCCACAAAGTTAAGAAATTTATCAAGGAGATCAACCACATCAGTTTTTCGCTCCACAAAATAAGGCAGACTAGGAATTGAGTCTTGACAAGATGGTTGTCCAAAGTGATATTTTCATAGAATAGTCTACGAAGGATAAAAGAATATATATATATATATATATATATATATATATATATATATATATATATATATATATATATATATATATATATATATATATATATCAGTTGGATATCCCAATAGCTCTTATTAAACAAGTGACTCCAACCACGAGAAGAGGTGAATTGTTATATTAAAAATTTGTGATTAATTTAAAAAATATATTACTTAAAAAATCATTTGTGTTAGTGTTTACTAATATTTTTAGTAAACAATCATGAGTTTGGTTCACTTAAGAGATTAAACTCAAAAAAATCTCAAGGACAATTAGTGCATAAATGTACAACAAAATGTGTGTGTGTGTGTGTGTAATTTAATCTCGAATGTTTGAACATTGACAAACTGAATGTAAATTCTAACAACAATAAGCTTTGGATAAAGATAATGACGAAAGTCATTAAAGTAAAAATACTTTAATTAAAAATACTTGAAGAATTTAAAAAATGGACGTTTAATCATACATTATCTCACAAATTGTTTCTCTCTATGGCTTGGATACTTTAGTTCTATAGAGAATATATGAAATTTGCTACCCTAATCCCAACAATGAGATCGACTATATATATATATATATATATATATATATATATATATATATATATATATATATATATATATATATATATATATATATATATATATATATATATATATATATAATAGTAACAGTCGACAACGACTATTCCCATGGGATTTGACATGTATCTCATTACATGTGCTTTAGCGCTCTAACTTGCTTCCATGCGTCTCAACGTTGAAAACTACTAAAACTATTGCAAATCACCCACTACACTGATAATTGCTCTTGAACCTCTTAATTGCCTCTGTCGAGAGACTTTGGTCGATTCCTATAATGTAGTTAAAACAACTTCACAACACCTAATATATGGACTTAATAATATATCATGTATCGAATTTGAAACTTATCGAATTTGAAACTTATCGAATAGCTGCTTTATGTAACCCTTTCCAAAATTTTGGACATGTTTCGAAGAGAATGGTTCTAATCTAGTGGATTTGTTCCTGGGACTCTTCCAAACGATGCTACGTACCATATATCTCAACTCATCTGATAAGTCAATTGAACGATCTTAGTCGACAAAATTAATATGTTGAAGATATGTTTGAAGTTATTGATACTTAGCATTTTCCAACACGATTATTATTATTCTTTGTTGAATTTCTTCGGCTTGAATTTTCAAGCTAACAGTTAATTAGTATCCACAAAATCAGAAAGAAAACCAACGAGAATAAAATTAAATAGTAAAGTAAATAGCAAAATTTAAATAGATAGGATTAGAGAGATGAAACTAAGATTATACATGTTCAACCAAAGTGTAGTGACTCTGTTGTTGTTGTTGTGAAGGATCAGAACCACTGGTAATGCACTTTTTGACATCTTTGTCTTTCTTTTTTGCGTTGTTTTCTTTACCTTTGATATAACACTCAGGTCGTGCTATAGTTTTAGTCATGGAAGTGGTTGATTTTTATGTGAAAGACTCATTGAAGTGTCTCGCTTTTAACCCATTTTGAAATCCCCCCCAACATTTTCTGACTTGGGTGTGACACCTTGATTTTCAACTCACTGAAATGGGTGAAATATTATCTCAAGGACTCAGAGTGTCCCTGATGAACATTGAATAAGGTGGTAGTGGAGACCTTTAGGTTTTTACTAGCCGAAAGTCGATGGGTTAACGAAAGTATTGAGAGGTTCGTGTACCACTTCAAAGTTCCCCCTCTTTGAAAGTGCTGAATCGGAGTTTTTATTTCAAGGAGTCGGCGACACTGATTATTGACATTTGAATGTTAATGGCAGTGATTTGTTTTCGTGAGTCGTTCTTTTTATATAAGGCTATTAAGGATGAATGCATGAATTTATAAGCTTTATGTCTTCACTCTCAACGTACAGATTAAGGAGTTTTATGTCTTGCTCTAATCAATTGTCTAAGGGCATTAATTGAGTAGGCAATGTATATAACTTTCCTAAATGTTTAAGAACACCATTTATCAAATCCACAAGCCCTTTGATGGTTCATCTAAGGGTTTAAAGGTGTTTTATCAAATATAAAGGTTAAAAACACTTTTAAGGTGAATGTGTGCAATGCCTTAATAATTTAAGAAGTATTTTCCTATCTTTTATAAGACTTTAATCACTCAGACACAGACCAGACAAACATTCACACTTCCCTTCTTTCATAAACTCTAAGATCTCTTTCTTAATACATCAATTATTCAACACTTCATTCTAGACTTGACTTCTTCTATCTGATGGGGTTTGATAAGGCGTCTTGATAGACACCATCATTAGAGAGATTTCTTGACTGGAGACCTTCAGAGATTCCACCAAACGTCGTTTGATATTAGGTGTTGCCCTTACGAGATTGGCTTTGACATCTTATCTCCAAACATAACTTTCTCATCACTTCAAATGAATATTTCACCTCATAATATTGTCACAATCAAATAATATATGTCAACTAACTACTAAAGGCATTATACATGCAAGCGCATAAATCTACAAATTGTACTTATGATAAATACAATGATGTACACCTTGCTTGCATATGGATGACAAAAGAATGCTTAGTCTGTAAAAAGTTATTGATCTTTTAAACATGTGATCATGGTATATAAGCTTGACCCCTAGGGGCCAATATTGGATTGTTCTTTTCCCTACTTGCATTGATATATCATATGGATAAGGGGAGCCAATATTTATCCCTTAATATGAGTAATAATTATCTTTATGGAATGACCTAAGGGCCAATATTGGATTATTCTTTTCCCTACTTGCATTGCTAGATCATATGAATAAGGGGAGTCAATATTTATCCCTTAATATGAGTAATAATTATCTTTATAGAATAACCTACCTGCTTTGCATTGCTAGATCATATGGATAATGAGAGTCAATATTTCCCCATTTATATGAAATATTTCTCCCTTAATATGAGTAACAATCATCTTTATGGATTCATATTTCTCCCTTAATATGACTAACAATTATCTTTATGGAATGATAACAGTGAGTTAGTTATCTAGTATGTAGTATGACACATTTGCACCCAATTTGGATATTGCATAAGCTTGATTTAGGTCAGGTGATACATGTCAAACGTCTTGGGTTGGATCAGGTGCTCTCATATGTTTAGGCGGATTGAGATGCGGATTGACCTCTTTTGAAGCTAATAAGGAGTTAGTTATCTAGTATGTAATATGACACATTTGCACCCAATTTGGATATTGCATAAGCTTGATTTAGATCAGGTGATACATGTCAAACGTCTTGAGTTGGATCAGGTGCTCTCATGTGTTTAGGCGGATTGAGATGCGGATTAGCCTCTTTTGAAGCTAATAAGGTTATCCCCTGATTAATGTTCTTAAGTATTCTGTCCTTGCATACCTCATGATTGGAGTTTGATTAATGTTCTTAAGTATTCTGTCCTTGCATACCTCATGATTGGAGTTTGGTGAATCAAAATAATGATCTTAAAAATTTGTCTGGTTTCATGTTTGGGGGACTAGTGAACAAGAGTAATGCTTAGAAGTTTTTCATCCTTACAGGCTAACACCGGAGAGGATGTGGACTTATATAAGAAACAATAAGTCTTGAATCCAACCTCGTATAAACATGGTCTCTCCCTCAATATCAAGGGCCCGCCATGATAGTGCACTATTAATCTTGTTCTTTTATGCTTGTAATAGATTATAATGTTAGTTTTTAATGAAGTATCCTTACAAAAAATGCAGTGTTTTATTTTATGACATGTCATTTCATCTTTGTACCTATCATTGAGATGAATGCTCAAAAGTCATGAACTTCACGAATTCAAAGCATTGATATGGAACAATGCCTTTGTTTATGCAATGTTGAGTTAAGTTACAAGAAATTGAGTTAAAGTTTTTAATTTGGGCAAAAATAGATTGAAGGTCGAATTATACTCTAAAACCACAAAACCCAATGTTTCATTATATGTGTTTGATGGAAGCAAGTTTGTTCAAGAGAGAAACAATGTTTTTCGACATCTCATCACGACAAACACCTGCGAAAGCAAGTTTGGAACTGAACGTAACAAGAGCGTAAACATGAATATAAAAAGCTTCTATTTATAATGAAAAGAAATGAAGGAATTAGGTAGCTCAACATTGCAAGTGAGAGTTTATAACAAATTATAAGTTTGTCCGCTATCTACTAACAACAATCAAATAATTCATTCAAGAGGACATAACTTAACCCAAGACAGATGATATGGATGAACTTCATGCAGTCTGCTCTTCGTTATCTCCGTGTTCACCATTTTCAGCAGCTGCCGCGGCAGCAGCCATCAACTCGTCGAAGTTTGCAGTCTTCCCAAGCAATATTTCAATCTAAAAACACAATTAATCATAACAAATTACACCTAAACAGAACAACATAAAGCAGAATCCAAAGTCACGGGGTTGAGGATTTAAGACTAATATATTACAACCCTTACCTTGGCCTTTTGGACAGGTCTACCTCTGGAATCATCTTTAATGTCAACTGTTGAAGTCATGATTTCTGCATAAAGATTCAGCGAATCAAATTTTAGTGTTCGGTCATTTTTTGAGTAACAGAGAGAGAGGTTAAAGGGAAACAATTTGAAAAAGAAATAGTATCTCACTCTTCTCAACAGCAAGCCCGTTGTTTTTCAAAATTTCCGCAACAGTAACCACCGTGGCAATAGCTGTGACAATAATTTAAGATAATGAATCAGAAATTGGAAAAACATAACCAAGAAAAGATTCAATATATAAACAAGGAAGATACTAAGAATGTCAAGATTCAAAGACAAATTCTATTGCTTACTGTCTTAGTTCTCGAACACTCCAATTCCAATACAAACAAAAACAGAATATAGCCAACAAATTAGTTTGAATCCTATTCAAACCAGTGTTGTTAAACGGCGGCCATGGTTGAATGGCACAGACGATTTTTTGACTACCACCAGAGGTAGTTTTAAAAGGATGACTGCCAATGGCGGTTCCATATGCCGCAACAGCATGTTTATACAACAAAATGCTGGCTTTCCGCCTTCGACAACACTATAATCAAATCTACCATATAGAATCAAACAAAACAAAAAATCCCTTTACTACGTGTCCTATTCAAATCCATTTATCCTCGCATAACAATTTCTCTTCACATATGATACCATTACCACTAGCAGAACAAAACATTCATAAACAATTCTAAATATAGAGTGATATGTGTAACAAATAACTCAAAACTCAAACCAATTAAAAACAAAAAATTCAAAAACAATGGTGTAACATTAAAGAAAGAGATTTAGTTTCAAGATTTGATACCCATTCCTAATGCTGAAAGCTCAACCTCATTATGCTGTTGCATATACCTCTGCAAAACAAAATCAACAAAAAAATTAAACAAAACCCACATCAATTAAAAACAACACAGGACTGAAAAAACTCGAAAGTTTTAAAAATTAATATCAAAAAAAAAAAAAAAAAAATCGTTAAATAGGTTACCTTGGCGAGATTTACGTAGAAAAAGAGTGGTTTTTTGGTGTTGGAGACCTGAATACGATTCTTCTTAATAGAATCGGAGATGTTGATGGTGTTCACTCCTTCTGTGATTGCTTCCATTGATGCGTTTGTGTATGTGGGACTGTGAGAGAAGACAACGGAGAGAAGTGAAAACAGAAACCCTAATCTGTGGAATGTTCCCCAAATCAATGTTCCTTTTCTGTTGTTTTTCTAATGTGTTTGTAGGGAAAATATAGTATTGATTGGGCCTTGCTTATGGCTTTTAGTGGGCCGTATTAAGGCCCATTGGTTATATGTTCTATCTAAACTTATATTTTCTATTTTCTAATGCAATATAATACAAGTATCATATATTAACAAAATAATTGAAACATTATGATAGAAAATTAACTAAATATCTAAGAGAGTTCTCTTCTAGATTTGCCAAAGGTTATGGATTCAAATAAAACTATGAGTGAGCATGTAAGAGTTAGGGTGTGCAGAACCCAACCTAATCCGAAGATCCGTCTCAACCCAATAATTTTGGGTTAGTCTTTTTCTCGTCTCATGCAAAAAATAGAAAAAAAGGACTGTCCAAAAATGAACCCAGTATCTGGTTGGGATGGGTTCGGATTGACTCTCGGGTTACCCAACTCGTCCTAATATTATGAATGCATATGTGATATTATTTATTTATTTAATTTAATTTGATTTCTACTATTATGGATAAATTATTTAGTGGGTTCTGATATTTATAAAGTATTCAACTATATTTATAAATTATTGTTATAATTTTTTATTGCTTATGGAGTGTATGCAATAGTCCCTAAACAACATTAGCTTGTTGAGAGTATCATTTTTGTGTGGTGTTAGATAAATCTGAAATTGTAGATTTTTGCTAGAAATTATTAAAAATATGTGTGGGGTTAAATGATTGTACATAAAATTCAATAATAAATATCAGACATATATAAAAGCAAATATTATGATAGATTCATATATTCAAATAAATAAAGAATTTATGTTTTAGTGAAAATAAAAAGTTGATGACATTAACATACGTAGAATTACATCATGTTTTTTATTTTAAAAAATTGACTATAGGTGTCTTTATTGTTTTTCATTCATGTTAATAATTTTATTCATATTTCTAATTTAAATGAATTTTTTAAATACTATAATAAATTTCTTAAGTCATAATTGTTTTCCATATATTTCGGGTCAACCTGATATCGTCTTACATTAAACCCGGTCGAAACTAACTTATAGAGTATCGGATTTTTTTTCAGGTTTGGGTACGGGTTTGAGTCATTAAAATAGTCCGATCAAAATTAAGGACAGAATTAGGGTTAGTCATAACTCATCCTGACCCGTCTCTTGCTCACCCCTAGTAAGAGTATTAAATTCTTTTGAAAAATAATTTTGTCATCCATTCAGATCCTACATGTCTGAGAGATTAATCATACTTGATTCTAAAAAAGAAAAAGAAAAATAAATAAATAATCAAATATTTTTTTCTTCATATAATATTTTTTTCTTCATACGGTGCTATCGAAATAGGTCTCGTTCCTGCCACAAGATCGATACTAAATTCTCTCTCTCTCTCTAGAGGTAGATCCACAATATCATCTGAAAATACTTCCGGAAAATCCTTCACCACTTGCAATTCACTAATTGCCATATCGTTTTCCACCGACAACGATGCAAACAACGTCAAAACTTGCGCTTCTTCATTCATAAGCTCTTTCAACTCTCGAGCAGACAAGTAACCAATTTCTTCTTCCTTTTCACCAGGAGTAAGAAACAGAACCGACTTACTGAAACAATTAATATGAACATGGTTGTATTCTAACCAATTCATACCTAAAATCACATCCATACCCCTCAACGGCAAACAAACCAAATCTACACCAAAGTCCTTACAATATAACGATAACGGACAATTCAGACATACGAGAGAAGTAGTTAGCGATCCATCAGCTGGAGTCTCGATAACCATCTCTCCTTGCATCGGAGACACAACAAGTCATAATTTCCTCACACAATCAAGAGAAATAAAACAGTGTGTCGCACCAGTGTCAATCATAGCAATCAACAGAATGTTATTAATATGACAAATACCTCTGATCAAACGGTCTTCGCTGAAAGTTTGTGTCCCTGTCAAAGAGAACACCTTTCCTCCAATTGCAACTTTCTTGGGCTTCTGACAATGTGTACTTATGTGACCTTGCTCCCCACAATTGTAGCAAGTAACCAGATTAACTTTGCACTCAGTAATCAAATGTCCAGGATGACCACACTTGAAACATTTCTTCATGTCACCCGTGCACTCACTAGCACGATGACTCATCTCACCACACATATAGCACTTCAGCGAAGTAGGAGCACCTCCCACACTTGGCCTTTTACCTTCACTCTGCTTCTACTTACCCTTATCAATATGAGCCGCATAAGATTTTACATGATTCACCTGTTGTTTACCTTTTCTCTCAACTAAACCCTTGAAGTGCTCAGATCGAGCCTAACTGTCTTCTTCAAATATCCTACAACAATCCACCAGATCCGAAAACCTATGGATTCTATGATAGTCAATCGCATGTTTAATCTCAGGCCTCAAATCATTCTCAAATTTGACACACTTTGAGAACTCAGCAGTTGCCTCGCTATAGTGAGGATAGAACTTTCCCAAATCAGTGAACTTCTCAGCATACTTAGTCACATACATGATGCCTTGTTTCAACTCCAGAAACTCGATTTCCTTCTTTCCCCGAACATCTTCAGGAAAATACTTCCTCATGAATTATCTCTTAAACACATCCCAGATGACTGCCTCACTGGATGCATCCAATCGTTGACGAGTGTCAACCCACCAATCATCAACTTCAACTACCAGTCTGTGCGCTCCCAACCGCACCTTGCTTCCTTCTGAGCACTCCATCACTCTAAAGATCCTCTCGATCTCCTTGAGCCAATCTTGTGCTCCATTAGGGTCGCACTTCCCCTTGAATGTAGGCGGATCATTCTTTTTGAACTCGTCACTTTCATGATCCCCAACATTCATCAGATTTTGCACAGCATGTGTCATCGTTTTCATACCAGCAACAAGTGTAACATCATTCCACCCAATCATTAAATATGTCGCACAATACAATCCAACAATGATTTATAATCAACAACAATAACAACACAACAACAATGTATCAACAACTTTCAACACTCAACAACAACACAACAAATCAACGACTCTACGACTCGACGACTCAACTACTTGGTCGGACGGACCGACCTGCTCTGATACCACTTTGTAACACCCAAATTACCCCATGGAATTATTTGTAATTATCAGAGTAAAATTTTCGTTAAACTATTTGAGTGCTACAAATAAAGTCAAAACAACTCGATTCAATAATACGTTTTCAAAAATAAGTATTCAACATACAACGGAATAATTTTTTTTTTAAATCAACATCAATCAACTTCAATTACAAGAAAATGTTTTCTAAAAGTAATAACAAATAAAAGTAACATCGTCCCAACTCCCAAAGCGACGTATCAGTGCCGACACCCTAAAGACGTGAAGTACACCGACTTCACTAACCACCACTCGACTTATCCTGCTCACTTGCACGTTACCAACATAAGGGTAACATTCAAACAGAAGGGGTGATATACTTACATCACAAAGAGCAATATAATAAGAATCAAGCAAGTATCAGAAAACAATGCACCACCACTCAACAACAACTATTCAACAACATCACATACAACACAACAAATCACACACATCAACAACATCACATACAACAACAATTTATGCAATGAGACCCTATTCGACTCTATGCATGCGGTACCATATTTGATCTCTATATCTAGATCCAGTTCTCGTCATAACTCTCGACCCCTCTTTCATTGTCCAGTATGATCCATATTTCATGATCACACCCTCGACCCTTATTTCATGGCCACGTACGATCCCTATTTCATGACCGTACCAACATCACAACAACTAACATACCCCATCTTGGTATGTTATTCCACTATGCAACATGTCATGCAACGCCAATGACTTACATGAATTCTTACAATAATTACATCATACAACATCAACAATAACAATGATCTATCACAACATTGATCAATATATAACGATTCATTACCATCACGATTATCATGCATTCTTAATATATAATCACATAATACAACTTAGACCACGACAGCGTAACACAACACATATTACAACATATCACATATTCATGTATCGTTAACAAACATGTGAAACACATCATCACAACAACTACTTATCCTTACAATTATGTGTATAACTCTTCCTTCATTACCTCCAGCTACACCACATCAATTCCTAAGCATTACTAAAGTAATTAGATAATTTTCAGTAATTTTTCTGAATTAAAAATCAACTTTTCGCGCTACAGGTCTCGCTAAGCGAGGGTCACTGCTCGCTAAGCGAAGAACTCACTGACTATTGCTCGCTAAGTGAGCTCCAGCTCGCTAAGCGAGCTCTGTGATTTCTCAAATCGCTCTTATGCGCTTAGCTCTCAAACCTACTACGAAAAACATCAAACCCATAACCAATAACTGCCAGAATTCACAGTAATTACCAATTTTACTATCTAATTCATACAATTATCAACTAATAACAACCAACAACTCATAATCCAACATAATTCCTCCTCAATCCACCACAACCTCAATCCCTAATCTTCAACCTACCAAATTCCCATTATAAAATCCTTAATGATGGAAGAATCCCACCCATACTTTTGGTTTTGTCGAGAATTTCTCTTCCTCGCGAACTTTTCTTCACAATGAAGCCCTTTTCCTATTCTTCTCCTCTTCATAACTTTCACGATCGTTCTTATCTTCTTAGAATACGATCCTTTTTTATCTTTCTTTATTTTACAACTTAATCCCTTAGACCAACTTAGGGATTTCCACTCTTACCCTCACTAAACCCACCAAATGACCACCTTGTCCCTCACCTCATATTTTATTCCATTTATTTTATTTATCACGTAATAATACAATTATCCACCACAATATAATTCTCAACCACAATTATATTCGATAATATAATATTCTATACACACCAACACGCAATATTCCGAATAAAATAATTAAATAAAATTTGGGGCATTACACGTAATGGCATGTATTACGCGTATGGACTTGCGTAGGTTAGGGCATTACGCGTAACAATAGGTGTATTACGCGTATGAACATTGATTTTGCAGGGCCCTCTGCCCATTTTAGTAGACTACGCGTGAGGAATCATGGCAATACGCGTATGGAGTGTTAATACGTGTAATGAATGACGTAGAGGAGTGCAATACGCATAATGAAGGCGTGTGGTGGGTGTAGGAAGTGCGTAGAAGTTGGTCCATACGCGTATGGCCTAGGGCAATACGTGTATGACCAGGCCTGTAGGGAAAATTGTATTGTTTCGCGATTTTTGTCCCGATTTTGCATCTCATGTTGATTCTTTTGATCTGAGGTGTAAGTTTTGTATTTTTAGATTGGCATTAATTTTGTAAAACAAATATAGCACCAGTATGTATGTACAGAATATTTGCAAAATAAAGAATACATTAAGTAATGAGTCATTTTGTGCGCTCAAACATGTTGTGTTGAAATGTTTCGACATCTGGAACAACATGTCGAAGAAGATGTCAAGATAGTTCATACGACATCATGAACTGCTGAAGATGGATTGAAGTTTCTGTTTTGGTTTCAACAGAAACAGATATTTAGAAGATTTGAATCAATCCAAGTGGCGTTGATTGTAAAAGATCTTGAAGACTCAAATTTACACTGAAGACAAAATCAAATATTGAAAAATATAGAGTTTCTATATTTAGAGATATTTTAGGGAGTTATTGATTTGAAGATCTTTTTATATTTGTAGCATATTTTTCTGCATTATTGTAGCAACTAATATGTTGTATTTTTTAGGCCCAAATCCAGTTGGGAATAGGTTACAAAAAGAAACCTTGTAACCTAGGTTTAACCAACCAACCGAACATGTAATAGACATATCATTAGGGTTATGTTCTTGTGGCAACCATATACAACAAGGAACAATGTTGTGGTTGTTTTATTTGTAAACCTCGAAGCTGCTAAGTAAGAGGTGGATTGTTCTTGGAGGAAGCTTGTAAGCAACTCTAAGTTATTGTCATGGAAGTGTGACTTCTGGTTTGAATGATTGTATAGGTAAAGAGCTGTCAATATCAGCAATTGATTGTTGGGACTGTGAGACATCACTGAGGTGATTGGAAGTGAGTATGGGTTTCTCATATTTAGGAGGTCCTAAGTAGAAGTTGCACATGTAGTGATTAAGTGAGAAGACTGTAAAATGTAGGTATTTGTTGAGAAGTCTTTGAATTGATACTACATAGTGGATTTCTTTTCTGGCTTGGTAGCCCCTAGAGTAAATGAATTAGCATCAAACTGGGTTAACAATTTGAATGTGTTCTTTACAGCTTTTCAGTTAATTTTATGCAATATGTGTGCAAAATGTCATATCAGATGTCTAAACATCCTGAAGAATGTTTGAATTTGATATATCAGAATTTAAATTACTGTTTTTTGTGCCTTGTCGTGTTTTTAAGAAACAGATAAGATGACTCAGCATCATATTCGACATCTGAGTCTGTCATACCAGAATTTCAATTGGTATCAGAGCAGGCATCTTAGTCTGTTTCTGGATGAGATTCAACGAGGATACTTTCAATTTCAATGGAACACCACTTTCTGGGCATTTCGATATACAAGTAAGTCGGTCCCTTTCTCAAACCAAAGGCTCATGATACAATTTATTGGGGTATCAGTTGGAGTCCCACATTGGTTATAAGTGTGGACAGTTGAGCATTTATAAATGGGAAAGCTCATACATCTATCACCTTAAGGTTTTAGGTGGATATGTGGTGTGTTTCTCACTTGTGTTGCTCTTAGCCCAATATTGATGCTCCTTCTAATACCCTAACTTTATTAACCTATGATTGGAAGATGTAATCTCTCACGAATTGTGCTCTTTTTGTTGTATACCTGGGATTTTTCTATTTCAACGGTTGTCAAGAGTTTTGTTACTCTTGAAGAAATAAAATCCTAGACATCTTCCATTAGTACCCTTTCCAATTGATTTTTTTTGGGAAAATCGAAGATCTAGATTAACTTGACAAAAATATATATTCTTCAATGAAGCATATATTTATTGCATCTCCTCTTTCCTCTCTTCCATAAAAGCTATAAAAGTGAAATTAAAGCAGAGAAACAAAGTGACAATGTTGTTGTAATGAAGAATAAGATTGAGCAGAAACGGTGTCTGTGGTTGTAAGAAAATGATGTGTTTGCAAATTCTCATTTTAAAGGGGTTATGCATGGTTGATGGAAGGGTGGTGCACAATGGAGCGAGAGATGATGAGTAAATTTCCATCGGGATCGAAGATGACAATGTAAAAACCAAGTAAATTAAAGGTGGAGAAGGGATTTTGTTGAGTTCTTTCCTCTGACAATGGAGAACTCAATCTTCTTCTGCATAGATGATTTTAATGTTGGAAAAACAAATGGCTCCGGTAGTTGTGAAGTTATAATGGTATTATGTGTTTTAGTTGTAGAAGTTCCAAATAACCCTTATGAAGCATGAATCATAAATGGAATCAACGATTAAGCAAGTTTTTGTACCTAAACTATAACAATTTTTTTATAAAAACAAAAGAAAAATGCAGCACACTTTGTGTTCCAGTTAACCTGAAATTCAAAACCCTTATTACTTTAAGCTTCAATCTCAAGTCGCTTTTGATTCTTTCTCAGGCTTCATCAATCACTACTTTATTTGCCTTCATTAATGGTTTCTTTCTCATGCTTTATTTTCTACACTTTCTTTATTCACGGATTGGCCATCTATTATTCTTTTTCCTTACTAGTTTTCCATGATTCATTCATTCTTTATTCATTTATTCTTCTTTTCAAAACCCTAGTTTTATAACTTTTGCTTCTAATTTGACAATTTGATTTGTTATTATTGTTACCATTCTTTCTTTTGTTCTTGTCTTTGATATTGTTATGGTTAATTATTGTTATGTTTGGATACCGTTGGCTTTTATTTTCAGTTGATTATGTAAGTTTTGTGGTTTTTGGATTGACAATCATTTTGGTAAAACATGTTCACAAGCAATATGTTAAGCCAGATGTTATGTCATGACGATTAGACATTATGTTTCAACATGACATTGGGATATGTGCCAAGACATGTTATACCAAAAATCTAGGACAATATTATTTTGGTATTTAAAGGGAAGATTGAATATTATATAAGTGAGAGAAACCACACACCTATCACCTTAAGGTTTTAGGTGGATATGTGGTGTGTATCTCACAAATCTGTGTCTCAAAGTAATAGTAATGCTCTCTCGTTGATTCTCCAAATTGTTCCAAAAGTGGTATCCAGAGCCCCTAGTTTCGAGTGAAGGGACCAAGTTACTTGTATCGAAACACTTCCCGCAGGTGTGGGTAGAAGGTGTTCCGTTGAGTTCAACGGTGATACAAATGTATGTGGAAGAGAGAGCTTCCACTTGAGGGGGATCATTAAACTCACACTTGAGGGGGTGTTGAGAATCAAGTGTGAGGAAGAAGTCTCACATTTATAAGAAAAGGGAAGATTGAACATTATATAAGTGAGAGAACCCACACACCTATCACCTTAAGGTTTTAGGTGGATATGTGGTGTGTCTCTCACAAAGGTGTGTCCCAAGTAGAAATGTTCCCTCGTTGACCCCCTCGAATTGCCCCAACAGTGGCATCATGAGCCTTTGATTTGAGAAATGGATCGACTTACTTGTATCGAATGTATCCCACAGGGTGGGTATCCCGGATGTGGCGAGTGTCCCGTTGAAGAGTGTCAACGGCGTTACAAGTGTGTGAAAGAAGAGTGTCCACTTGAGGGGAATCATTGTGTGGACTCACACTTAAGGGGAATCATTGTGTGGACTCACACTTGAGGGGGAGTGTTGAGAATGTATCAAGTGTGAGTATGTGTGTATAATAGTCTCACATTGGATATGAATGTGGTGACTTGAACATTTATAAGTAAGAGAACCCACCCACCTATTTTCTTAGGATTTTTGGTGGATATGTGGCGTGTCTCTCACAAAGGTGTTGCTCCAAGAATGAAGTCCCACAATGATCAATACACCCTAATGAAAAATCTCCCCAACTATTGTAGGTGAATATGTGATGTCTATATTACTTATGTTGATTTTGGTCCAATATTGATGCTCCACCTAATACCCCAAGAGACACATGCCAGTAAATATACTAGATACACGTCCTCAAATTGCTTCGATCAATGAGTTAGTGGACAAAAAAGTGTACAATTAATCAATGCATCCTTCATTCTCATAAGGCCTTTATTTTGAGGATTTCACTAGCACTTGAATGTGTCACCTCCCTTCCATTTTGCCAAGCACGATCTTCTTAAAAGAACAATTTCTTTCAACTAGTTCAACCAATTCAATTCAATTTAAATGTTATTTCAGAAACTTGAGGACATAATTTAACTGATGAACGTGGTGGCAATGTTAGAGTAAAAAATTATAATTAAATAAATAAATTATATAATAAATTAATTTAGAATTTTATATTAATTGGAATTTAATGTTAATTATTTAGATTTTTAATTTATTATCCATTAGGAGCATTATATATGTACGTATGTTTGCCGTTTTAAGATATAAAAAAAAAAAAACGAAATTCTTTTATTCTATTATCTTGTTTTTATTGTCTTATTAATTTTTGGAATATTAATGGTTTTTTTCCAGTTTTGGTAGAGTTATAGGTTTAAATCCTAACATGGGATCACCTTTCCTTTCTTTTATATTGATATATTTATGAACACAATAAATGTTAATTAAGGACACGCAAAAATCTATTTCAAAGTTTATAAATTTAACTAATAACTTATTCCCTTGGGCATAAGTTAACATTATTTAATAATTAATTATATTTTTATGTTATACTGTTTAAATTGTACAAAAGTATGCAAATTTGAAAGAGACACTTTTATGTTATATCTTTACAATTTTTTCTTAGTTTTGTTAGAACTTTTGGTTTAAAGAAAAATGTTATTCTTACACCAAATTATATACTACACCGTATTTACTGTTCACCAATATAGTGAACAGTAAAATATTATAATAATAAAATATATTTTATTTTAAAATATAATTTTTTTTTATATCTGAGTATTTATTAACCAATTTCATATCTTCATTAACCAATTTTTTACATTATATTAACCAACTTTATTTTACTACAAAAATTGTTTTTATAACTCGATACTTATTAACCAACTTCATAACTTAATTAACCAATTTTTTATACTGTATTAACCAATTTGTTTTAGTAATAAAAATTATTTTTCATGAATTATTTTTTTGGTACTGTTCACAGGTATTGTTCATCAATGTTCACATGATACTGTTCATGTATGATTCTACTGTTCACTGTATTTGTGAACGGTACATACGATGTAGGTGTATAGTGTGGTGTAGAGTTAGCATTGTTGTGGTTTAAATCCTAACGGGGTGTCACATTTGCTTTCTATTATATTTATATATTCATGAATACAATAAATGTTAATTAAGTACACAATAAATGTATTTTAAAATTTTTATATTTAGCTATTAACTTGTTCCTTACGACATAAGTTAACTACTCGATAATTAAATATATTTTTTATGTTAAATTCTTAAAAATATTTAAACCGGTGGGCTTGAATTTGCAACCGACTTCTCTTTTTCAAGGTGGGGATTTTCCCGTTTGGAAAGGGTGGCAACGTCTTTGGAGGACGGATATACCTATGCGAAATAAGGCTTTTGTTTGGCGTGTTTTTTGGGATATGCTTCCAACAAAAGAGGATTTGTCTTATTGACGTATTGTTTTCTCGATTAATAATTCTTCTTGTGTCTTTTGTTCATCGTGTTTGGAAAAGAAACATCACTTGTTTTTGGGGTGTCCGGTGATTTTTTTGATTTGGAAGGAAATTAGAGAGTGAATTGGTTTTGTAGATATTTTGGGTGTCGAATCTTTGTGTTGTAAAGAAAGCTTCATGAGATGACATAACTTTTGTAAGTATCAAGGAGTGAAGAAAAGGAAAACGATTATTTTTTGGTTGGCTACAATTTGGAATGTTTGGATTGTCCGAAATGGAATCATTTTTGAAAGCATGTCCTGGAATGTGTTGGATATAGTTTGAAACATTAAAATTTCGGTTTAGAGATGGTCTTTGTTAGGGTAAATTGTTAAGCCCAATTGTATTTTTTATGATTTTTGTAAAAATCCATTGTTTTATATTTCATAGGGTCAATTGGTTAGCAATTTTCTTGTTTTATCTCGGCTTGGTATTGTATTGGGGGGCCTTTTGTATTAAGGTTCAAGAACCCTTAGTTCTCGTCTTAATGATATCTCTTGCTTATTAAAAAAATGTAACTAATTATATATATATATATATATATATATATATATATATATATATATATATATATATATATATATATATATATATATATATATATTCTAAACTTAAAATATAATAAAATTGTTCTAGACTGACCTAACAAGTGCCATACGCCTAATCGAGGCCCAATCCAACATTCATCTAGGCATAAGCCAATAAGAGACTAACAAAGATATGACTGTTGTAAGATAGAGCCGTTGGCATATAGCCGTCAGGGATCTTCTCACACACGCCATAACGCCTTTCACGCGACCAACTGCCCTCCGGATTTACAGGAGGCAATTATGCTCAGTCAAAGACTACGCGCCCACAATCCACAAACATGTGCCCTTATAAATATCATCCACTCTTGGAGGGCCAGATATTATATTCTAATCACTCTCAATCTTCCTCACGCTTTAGATATTCTATTCTTCTAATTTGCTTCAATCTTTAGTAAATATAAAATAATTTTTATATAAAATATATATTTTTCAATCTTAATAAATTTATAATTATTAATATTATTCGTGCAATCTTTCTATGATTGTCACTTTTTCTAAGATCCAAGAAAATTATCATTGATACTTTTCTAATCAATGGAGACTAAATAATCATTTTCTTATCAATCATCAACAGATAACTACTATTTGATGAATGAATAAAAGTAATTCATTCTCTGAACAATCCTCTAGGGATCCTTTATAATATATATGATATTTTCAAGAGGTAGATCATAAATCTTCAAACAATGATAAAGATAGATAATTTTCATGTAATCCTTCAGGGATGCATTATAAGTTCTTCAAGAACTATATAAATTATTATTTTTCTATCACTCAGGGATTTTGATTAGTTCTTCAGGAACTATATAATAAATTATTATTTTGGTATCCTTCAGGGTTGCTTGATAAGTTCTTCAGAAACTATATAATAAATTATAATTTTTCCATCATTCAAGGATATTTGTTAAGTTCTTCGAAACTATATAACAAACACATTATTTAATAGTCTTTCAGATATTCATCCAATCCTTCTGGGATACATGAAAATCATCGTTGATTTTTTTTCTTTTAAATAATATATCAATACATAATAGGCATAATTAATATATATATATATATATATATATATATATATATATATATATATATATATATATATATATATATATATATAACTAAACAAAAAAATAATAAATTTACTTTCTAAATCTTGGAGCTTCATATAGTTAGACCTTCATTATCAAATTATTTGTATCACTTCTAGATAATTGGTTGACATTCATATGGTAGAGTTTCGTGCTGATAGCGTGTTATGAAATTAACCAAAATGATATAGAGATCAAAGAGATAAAAAGAATAGAGAAACTAACATTATATTATATTATGCAAAAGTACACTTTACATTGCAATGTAAATTTTATTTATAATACATATCCAATGAATAAGCATTAACTTAAGGAATGCACAAAGGTTAGGAAATTAACTCATCGGAGTTAAAGAATATAGAAAGTTGGGTAAATGAACATCCACATCTATTTACTATTATTCATAACAATTAACCAATATTTTATATTTTACTAACTAATTTTACTTTAATATTCAAAAATTAATTTTAATATCTGAGTATTTATTAATCAATTTTATAATTTAATTAATCAATTTTTTACTCTTCATTAATTAACTTTGTTTTCTTACTAAAAATTATTTTTAGGGTTAATTATATAAACGCTCTGTCATTGGGGCGAGATTTGGTATTCCGTTTTTATAGAACCCCCTTATAAAACCCAAAATCAGATTTTACTGCCCCATTTTTCACACCTGCTGACTGGGTATGAATAAATTGATTATGTGGCGCTGACTGTGCAATTTTACCATCCCGTTTACCTCCATCAACCTTCAACAACATGTTCTGCTAAACCTTACTCAAGCTTCAATTCAATACAAAAACCAAGATTTGCAAAAACCCTCAATAATTTAATTCAAAATCCAAACAAAGTTCTGCAAAATCACACTGTAAAAAACCCTCAATAATTTAATTCAAAAACCCACAAAGTTCTGCAAAATCACACTGTAAAAATCCATTAATCTTCTTCAATTTCCATTATATACCAAATTTAATTCAAAACCTAAGAACCAATTTTGAACCAAAATCTGCAGTAACGTAAACCTATGAATTTGACGTCGGAATCGCTACAACCGCCGTCTTCTCCGTCTGTTTTGGTTTTCACCGCTTTTTCTACTTCGCGACGTGCTTTTGTCTCCTCCGTTGTTAGTTCTTTGTCTTGTTTCCCTTAATTTTCATTGTTGTTTGGATTGTGTGGAGTAGAACTGAAATAAGAATTGTGTTTTATTAGATCTGAACCATCTCTAGGAACGCAACAAGAACAAATTATTATAGAAGAAAAGTGGAGAAGAAGAACAAGGAAAGAGAAGAACCACACATTACCTGAGAAATTTCTACCGCAAAGCCACCGTGTCGGAGCTCCTCCCTACTCCGCAAAACCAAAACCAAAACTTTGTAATCGAACAGAAACCGTGAGTACTCTGAGCGAATTGCAAGGTATCGCGTTTGAGGAATACTTGTCGCGGAGGAATCAGTTGATTTCTCTGTCAATCGGTTGATTTACTTCGTTTTGACCGTTTGAATCGTTGATTTTTCTTCAATTTTAGAGTTTTTGTTGCTATCCCCAATTTCTAGGGTTTTTTTTTTAAGGAAAAAGGGTTAAAGTTTGATTATTGGGTGGCAGTGGGTGAGAGGATGAAAGAGGTGATGAAAAAGGGTTAAGTTTGGATATACACCAAAGTCTTGTGATTTATTGTCAGCCATTTGATCGTGTTAAAGTCTTAGTCTGATAATGCTAGAGAAATTCTTCAAACACTTTGCAACTAGGCCACTGAAATGGTTATTCGTAACAACCAAATATTTTAAGTTCCACCAATGCAAACATTGTGAGGAAGCTGACCAATGAAGTCATTATTATAGATTTGCAGAGATTCTAAATTGGCCAACATATTCATTTCCTTTGGTAATTTCCCATCGAGAGGTATGGTTATGCAGAACATGTTGTTGTTGAAGGTTGATGTTGATGTAAAAGGGGTGGTAAAAATGCACAATTAGCACCACATAATCAATTTATTCAGACACAGTCAGTAGGTGTGGTAAAGGGGGACGGTAAAATCTGATTTTGGTGGGGGTTCTATAAAAAAAAACTTCACGGGGGATACCAATTCCCGCCCTAATGGCATGGGGATTTCATATAGTTAACCCTTATTTTTAATATCTATACGTTTTTTAAACAACTTTATCATTTCATTAATCAACTTTTTTTATTAAATTAACCAACCTTGTTTCACTATTAAAAATCACAGTTTTTTTTATAAGCAAATTCATTAAAATGAGATTAAGGAAATCTCAAACCAACAAACAACAATCGGCAACCCGAAGGTCAATTACACGAAGTCAAAAGGAGACTTGTACCAATCATACAAACTACAAAACAACTTAGAAGGACTACCAAAAACCAAACCATCCAAGAAGAAACAATAATATTGAAAACTATGTCTTCTACATTACAAATACTATCATTAAACAAAATATTGTTTCTAGCCTTCCAAATGTTCCAGCACGTATAAAACCAAATAGAATTGATCTCACCCTCCTTACAACGCCCACGAACACGCGTATTCCAAGTGTTAGCATGAATACTTAAATATGACTCTAGTATATAATCAATGTCCACCCATTCACAAATTCTTTTCCAAATATTTTTAGATTTTTCACAACAAAAGGACAAATGATTGACATCCTCTTCAGACAGAAAACAAAACATACATACCTACTTGTGGAAGTTTTCAATAATTTTCCTTTTTATCAAATTCATTCTCGTATGGAGCCTATCGATAACCAACCTCCAAGCAAAGACTTGAATTTTCAGAGGGATGCAAGACTTCCATACCAAAGATAACATTGTTGCAGTATTATATCAACAAAATTTACACCAACATGAGAACTGATAATGCCATAGTATGATCTCACCGAGAAACCTAACGTATCGTTCACCTTCTAAGACCAAACAACACTCGAATTCTGTTGAGGGGAAGCAGTTTCCAGCAGCTGCAAAATATCCTGAACTTGAGCTTCTATTATGCTATTAATTACTACAATTGTATTAGTTAATTTCCAACACCAAACACCTTCAGTCCACACTCCCATTTCACCAACATAACATACCTTAGAGTTGCAGCCCAGTCCACACTCCCATTTCACCAACATAACATACCTTAGAGTTGCAGCCCTCAAAAACCAGCGAGAATAAGTTTTTCAAAGACTTATTTGCTATCCAAATTGATTGCCAAAAAGTTGTATTTTCTTCGTCTCCCACAAAACTTACTATGAAATTACGAAATTTCTCATTAAAAATCACTGTTTACGGTTATTATTCACAATCACTTTTATATTATTGTTCACGACACTATTTATAAATATGTTTTTTATTTTTAAAATATATATTTTTTATATAAATTAGATAATTAATATATACGGTGTATGTATTGATATAAACTTTAACGTAAAGATTGCTGGAAAAAAAAGATCTTTAGACAAAAGGAAAAGAAGTTGGTTTCTGGAAAAAAAGATCTTTAGACAAAAGGAAAAGAAGTTGGTTTTGTGCTCGTCTATTGTATACGCCATAATCCTCACTAATACGAGAATCGTTAAAGTTTGAAATGTTAGGTATGAACTAGTGATTACATGCAGCACTACTGTGTTTGGTATTCATATATACCAAGTTGCTTATGCTTTTTTCCTACTGTACACTGCATAGACACATGACAGAACCAGTAAGGAATTATAACCCTTTTGCTTCATTTCACATATATAAATAAAAGCTGACAAATTTAAAGAAGAAAGAAATAATTATTACGTGTGTATTCTTTTTTTTACATGAAAGAGAAAAAAAGCTATCTTTTAATAGCACTAAGAGTATTTTAGGGCATGTTTGGGAGTTATTTTTTTGAAAAGTTTTGGAAGGGAGTGTTTTGAAGGTCACATAAACCATCAATCTATAGATCTTCAATCCTATAAATTAATGACTGATATATTAGATATTCTCAAAAACACGATGCTTTATAGCCATGGTTGAAACCAAAAATTGATATCTCCATAATAGATACAAAAGTTGAAATCATATTTAAACACAATGACGAGTTTTAATAATGACTTTTCATGCAGGTGAGAGATTTTTTTTATCTAGTGACATAGTGAGATAACATAGCTTATTTTTCTATAAAGATTTTCTTTTGGCTTAACTATTCTTTTGTCTTTATAATTCTTGTCTTTATAAGTTAGTATGTTTTTCTTTAGTTTCTAATTTTGTTTTTTTATTTTTTATGAAAATAGTCCTGAATGTTAAAATTATTTTGATTTTAATTTCTAAAATAAAAATTTATAAGAAAATTCGAAAAAAAATCCGTAGGAAATCTGTAGATATTTCTGCGAATTTTAATGACTAAAATCGAAAAAGTTTAACATTTTGATATTATTTTAAAAAAAAGACTTAGGGACTAAAAACAAAGGGGATTTCTTAATACACCCTATGAGTTACTTAGGCACTGCGTGTAATTTCACTTATGTCCCATGATTTCGGATGTAGAAATCAGGACACACGACTGCGTTTTAAAATAAAATCGAATGTGCATATGCGGAAGATCTTCGTATATGCATATCCGGAAGCAAAGCTGGTATATTTGAAATTGCATGATCACTCCCCTAATTCTGTTCATTCTCAACCTTTCTTCTACCATACTCAGTCTCACCAACCTAAAAAAATCATACCTCATCAATACCATTTCTCACTAAAAAGCTCAAACTTTTTGGTGAAACAAATCAAAGGAAGCAAGAGAAGATTGAATTTCAGATAAATATTAAACTTCATCCACTACATTGCTCACATTATGAATCAACTTTTCTGAAAAAAGTGGTCATGCGACTTCCGGATGTGCACATTCGATAGCTATTTAGGTGAACATGTTTGGATGTGCACATCCGGAAAAATGGCAGTAATTAATTTTAATTTTCAGAATTTATTATTTGGATATAGTTATATATATTTATTGTTATATTATTGTTTATAAATAGATATGGTGCACCCCGATAACATCTCAAAAAAATTAATTTCGACGATTTCTCCGAAAGTTGATGGGATTATCGTAAAGTCGGTTGATGTCGGCGGTGACTTTAATAACAATAAAGAGTTTGATGATCGTGAAAGCATGTTCGCATATATTCGTAGGATGTCTATTGTCCTTGGTTTTGGTGTGAATATCGGAAGATTAGATAACGGTTCAGATAGAAGAAACACTTTTGTAATTTTGGGGTGCGAAAGAAGCGTTAAATATCAGGTTCCTCTATGGAAGTTAAAAAAAGACGACACCGGTAGTAGAAAATGTGAGTTCCCTTTTAAGATTTGTTGTTACGCTTTAGCTTCTAAAAAAATGGAGATTTAGTGTTGTTTGTGCTATACATAATCATGATTTGTGCTCAAAATTTCAAGGTCATCCTAGTGCATGTCGGCTCAACTCGGAAGAGAAGACATGTATTACCGACATGACCTTGAATCTTGTCCAACCGAAAAACATACTAGCCACGTTGAAACGGTAGGAACCTGACAATATAACAAATATAAAGCAAATGTATAACATTCAATATCAGACGATTAAAGCAATTAGGGGAGATAGAAGTGAGATGCAACAACTGTTGAAATTGTTGGATGATGATAATTATGTGTCTCGGTACAAATATCGCGATGATGGAGTTACGGTCCGAGATATTTTTTGGACTCATCCGGATTCCGTAAAGTTGTTCAACACGTTCCCGACAATGCTCATACTTGAAGTTAACACCGAATGACAACTCGACAACCCGACCTCTTCATATTGTGAGCACGTTGACAAAATCTTTCCGGAATCACCGACTCCTAAACTTCTATAAAGTTCCATGAAAGAAGCTCGAATTTCCAAATCGGCTCTGACATCAATTCCACAGGTTCCGACTCTGAATGCACCACTTCTAACTTCGATTCCACCTATAATTTCCTTTATCAACGAGATGCCAATTTTTATGCCTAAACATATCGACGATATCATCGATGTTGTAAGGGATGGTAATTGCAGAGTTATCTACACTTATGTAGAACCATCAAATTTCAGATTTTCAAGATTTCTATTGCCATAATAAGCTCCATCGTTATAAATTATTAATCCTATGGAGAAAAAAAAAATATCCTATTAAGACAAGCTTCTTGAAACCAAAAGTTCGCGTTATTCACTACCTTCTCAAATAGATTCTCCTTCCAACGAACATCAACCTAAATTTTTTCATCAAGGATGATGTCTTCATGCTTTGGCTTATAATCGAAAAGTTTTAAACTAATTGGGTAGAAGGCATATTTTTTCATATGATACATACTTATACATCTACACTCCTATATGGGGGATTAATAATCAAACTCTTTGGTGCATTTAACATCCACACTATGGGGGAAACAATAGAGTCATAGATCAATAAGATCGATTACTCCTTACTAAAAAAATATGAAGATTCAAATTCAATATGGAGAATTAAGGCATGACTTGACTGATGAAGAAGATTAGTTAGAAGAATCTTACAACTCAGCAATAAACAACATTATGGAGATCTATCAACAAAATAGTCTAGACATACAAGGTCAGGTCAAAGATATTGTAGAGATCAAGAAAATCATCTCAAGGAATGATGATACTCACATAATAGTCTCACTTATGTGTCTTAATTTTCTTAAAGTGTTTGCTTTTATGTCATTTGCTTGGTTTTAATTTCTTAAATTTACAGCTTTATGTACTTCAATTTAATATAATTTAATTCAATGCTTATGTGACTACGTATGCATATTTAAATTCCCGTAGTGCATCTTTTACCCACCTTTTTTATTATAATAAAGGGGGAGAAATATACTCTCAAAGGAAGTAGAGTATACTATCTACTTGATTGAGGAAGAACTTGACCACTTCAAATTTTTCCACCTATATATCTTTTCTTTACCACCTCCCTGAGAGATGCCTTCACATCATCGCCATTTCCTTGGTATCGCGATGTGAAAAATACCTGAGTGCATCACACACTCGATGATATGACAGAGTCGCCACTGAATTATATTTTTTCCCGAAGGAAAAGAAAAATATCAATAAAGCCTATTGGAAAAAGAAACTGGTAAAGGAGTCAGTTATGTGAGGAGAAGGTATTACCATCCCTTACGTCTGTTGTACTCAACGAGAACCGTTTTGATTATTCTTTGCATGGATGAGTGTTACTATCTAAAGGCTTACTTTTAGATGTTACAAAGAGAAATAATTGACTACTCCAAAGGCTTAATCAATCATCCTTTACAAAATTTGCTTCTAATTTATTAGAATGCTCCTTAATAAACTTACTAGGATTTTAAAAACAAATTTAGGTAATTTTATAAAATCAAGAAAGGCTTTTCAAAAGGCTTAAGTGTGTGTGTATGTGTGTGTGTGTATGTGTGCACGGATGTGCGTGTGAGTGTGTGTGTGTGTGTGTGTGTGTGTGTGTGATTTTCCTTGGTAACATCAAGAGTTTGTCTATACATTTTCATACATTAATCACTCAACATAGGCTAGCAAGATTTCACACTTCCTCTCTTTCACAACTCTGAAGTTTCTAGTTTATTGTCACATTATCTTTGAATTTTAACACTCAAATGGAACCTTGAATCTTATTCTAATAAGCCTTGAGATAAATTTTTATGATTACCATCATCATACAAAACACCTAATCAAAGATCTTCACCAAACACCGCTTGACATAAGATGTTGTCTTCATAAATAGGCACATATAACTTGATCTCCTAGCATAACAATACCTTGACAAGCATAACTTGATAACCATAATTTAATATTTAATCACATCCACTTGATCATTGAATTATATGATCTTCAGACTTTATCTTGATCAACATGTATTTAACTTTAAGCACCATCATCATTTGGTAGACATATCAAGTTCCATAACGTAATACACATATCAATCACCATAAATTGGTAAACATATCAAGTACCATCACTTGATCCATATATCAAGCACTATCACTTGATCAATACATCAAGCATCATCCCTTAATCAACATATCAAGCTCCATCACTTGGTATTAAGCACCATCATAAATTTACATTTAAAGCCCCAACAATTGGTAAACATATCAAGTACCATCATTTGATCCACGTATCAAAAACCATAACTTGATTTACATATTAAGTACCCTCATTTAATAGCCATATCAAGCATCATCACTTGATTAGAAATATATCAAGCACCATCAATTGAACCAACATAGCCTTGAAAAATAAGACTGACGGAGACTTCTTTTAAGAGTGCTGCCAACATCAAAACTAACATATCAGGTTGTTGCAGTCTTCATACATGCAAGCACGTATATTCACATATCTAACTTGTCAGTTGATCTTGGCCCGATGTATATGTTCTCTCTCATGAACCATCAGGAAGTTCCTTAGATAAGGAAATGTGGGCTACTTTAAAAGATAAACCGTAAAAAACGTTGTTACGTAAGAATTGGCCATCAAATATAAGATTTTGATATGTTAGGGGGATAAATAGGGTGTAAGTTATGAGGATATCGAAGAATATTAGCTAGCTTATGGAGTTTGGATGGATGCATATCATAGTCCTAAAATAACATATGATCGATAGAAGGATATTATATCCAACAATTATAGCAAAAATATGTTTACATCCACCAGCAATAACAAGTGTGGAAAATCCCAGGAAGGTAGAGAGATTGAAATTGAAGTAGGGTAGAGGAAACTAATGGTATACTCATATTAACCCCAAAATAACTTTTAGATACCGTGTAAAAGTTCTATGAAACAAGAAGATTAATTGTAATGGCCGAATCCTTGGGAAATATTCATATTTCAAAACAAAAACTTATAGTCAACACGAGAAAAAAGAAGGATGGGAAAATGGGCCATACATGGTTCCGTCAAAATACTTTTAGGAAACAAAAAAATGCACCAACATCTTATATGGAACCAGAGTTTAGGAAACATCAATTGGTATAGGCTTTTATCTCTAAGTAAACCTTGAAGACATCCTATATGTTAGAGTGAAAATGTGTAACACTAATTGTGCAAACAAAAAACACAATGTGGTGAATATATTTTAATATCGTATCCACGAGGATTGTATTAATTTCATACAAAACTGGAGTGAGTATACTTGTTACTTCAAGCACTAGATTTTATAATTGTAACGAGGGTGTGCATATCTGTCGTACCCCAATTTTGTCTGAGTTTTTAAATTTGGCCAAGAATCTGATATCACATGAAAGAAGTAAACACATTGAGATGAGATTCAATTATCTTAGAGAGCAAGTAACAAATGAAAAACTGAACTTATAATATTGCAGAATTGAGAATAAGATTGCAGACATCATGACAAAGGTTGTACAGATGGAATTGTTTAAGAGATTGAGAACTATGATGAATGTAGATAACTTAGACACAATGAATTAGATATTGTGTTAAATATATAATTGTTTGTGTTAATCATATTTGTAAATGTAGGATTCAATAAAGTCGGAGTTATATGTATTCCACTGAAAGTCGAATACAATTTGTAGTAGTCAAATACAACATATAAACTTGTAGCAGTCTAAGTTATATGTATTCGTCAAATTCAAATACATCTTGGCGAAATGAGTTAGTTAGTTTGAGATGGTTTGATTTGCAAGTAAATAATAAAACACTTTGTATTTGTAATGTATAGAAGTTCAGAGATAATCAATACATTTTCATAAAAATATAAAATAGTTTAATACTTGAAAGGAGACAGATACTAAAAAACAATATAAATCCATCCTAATCACAATTACCTTGAACCATATATATCTAAACACATCATCTTACGTGTCATGGCCCCACATAACACAATCCTAGTCACCCACATGTGTTTTATCATATCACGTACAAAATACGTATCTGACACGTATGACATATACGGACACGTGGCAAACATTCGTAACCTCTCCATCTCTATATAAACCAAGTACCATGTTATGTAAATTCCGTGACATATCTTACAACCAAACATTCTTTGTTTCATTTTTCTACCTCTTGTCTTCCTTAACATATTTTGTAACCACATTAATTTTCTCGAAAGTTTTTATTTTTAATCATTTTTTGATACCTTGATCTCTTGTTAATTTCTTGAGAGAAAATGAAGGAAAGTGTTGGAAACCCATTGCACTTGAAATCTGTGAATCATATTTCACTCATATGCAGATCAGTTGAAGAATCAATGGATTTTTACCAAAATGTCCTTGGTTTCTTCCCAATTAGAAGACCTGGTTCTTTTAATTTTGATGGAGCATGGTAATTTTTATTTATATTTTCTTCCTGAAAAACTATTTTTTTTATTGATTTTATTTATGAAATTTGATTTTTGTGTATGGTGAAATTTAATTTGCAGGCTATTTGGGTTTGGGATTGGTATTCATTTGTTAGAAGCAGAGAACCCAGAGAATCTACCAAAGAAAAAAGAAATTAATCCAAAGGATAATCATATATCTTTTCAGGTAAGATTTTCATTAATTTTTTTTTTGTTGATTATTGTTATTCAGGTTTGAAAATGTTACAGAAAAAAATGAAAATAAAAACGTGATTTAATCGATGAAGGAACTTGATAAAAGAAATACATTGGATCTAAAGTGACATATAGAAAAATCCAAAAATGATATCATGGACATTATGCAATCTTTGAGGGTCTTTATCATCTAGTACTTTTGTTTTGGGGTGATAAATCTTTTGTAAATTGAAAGAAAAATAAATTGTATTTTTTTAAATTAATTATTTATTTTTAAAATGATTTATTTAATCATACATGCATTATATTAATGATGAAATGAAATATAACATCATTAATTTGCTTTGCCTAACAACCTATAATTAATGCTATAATAGCTGTCATAGAGTTAATGAGTCATGACAATTACCTAATATTCTTTCTCTTCTTTTAGGTATTTTTTCTTAAATTTAGTTTTTTCTTTTGGTAAGTCAAGACAATTTAATTAGTAGTTATCCATAAATAGTTGGCCATAACTTATAAGAGATTTTTCACTCATTTTTATTATAATTATTACTATATAATAAAATAAAACATCATTAATAGTTATCCAAAAAAAAAATAGTTGTAGGAGAGACCCCACTAATTTTTATGTCATGAAATATGATATCATTAATTTTACTAATTTTTATTGTATGAAATATGATATCATTAATTTTTCTTGAGTATATAGTTAAGAGATTAATTATGTAAAAAAATTTACACCCTCAATCATCATCAGTGATTAAAATAAAATTTTAAACTATCTGTCCATTTCAATTAAATTTTATAATTAATTTATGAAATCAATCTATAATTTTTATTAAAATCAATTATAATTTCCAAAAAAAAAGCATTAAAAAATTAAATAAATATTTTTATTAAAATCAATATACAATTTATAAGACAATATTTTAATAAAAAACATTATCTATTGTATATTAACATTTAAATGAAGACAATAAACAATCTTGTTGTATGAAGTATGATATCATTAAAAATCTCTAAAATTGAATGACTTATTTGACTTGGAAAATTGTCAGTGTGAGAGCATGGGAGCAGTTGAAAGAAAGCTGAAAGAAATGGAAATCAATTACGTTAGAGCAATTGTAGAAGAAGGAGGAATTCAAGTAGATCAGTTATTTTTCCATGATCCAGATGGATTCATGATTGAGATATGCAATTGTGACAGTCTTCCTGTGATTCCATTAGCTGGTGAGGTGGCAAGATCATGCTCTCATTTGAATCTTCAACAACTTATGCAGAATCAGAATCAGCAACAACAACAACAACAACAGATACATAAGATTGTTAAGTGATTTTGTGATGTGACCAATTCATGCATCTTTCATGAGTCATGAAATTGTACTTGCTTTTCTTTTCTTGTTGCTTTCTACTTGTCTTTTTATCATGTTGCTTTCTTTCATGAGTCATGGAATTTTATTATGTAGTAATTATTAGTAAATAACTGCTTGTTTCTACTCCAAACAGTCTAGCTTTTTTGGGTTGCTATGATTGGTGTAATATACTCTTGGGCTACGTGATATTTGTTTATATAGAAATTAGAAATATGTAATTATTATAAAAAATCAATGGTTAATAGAAACATGCATAAAAGCCGGTCTGATCGGTCGGTCAGATCGGTTAAATCGGAAATTGGAGTGATAATCTGTCTGATTCAATTGTTGGATCAGTTATATAATTGAACCGACGTGAATCGGTAAAATTTGGTATAAATCAATTAATATTCGAAAATCGGTAGTTTAAATGTTTTTTTTTTTAAATTAAAACGACGTATTTTTTTAATTAATTACAAAATTAAAGTAAAATTGATTATTTATTTTAAAATCCAGTGACGTTAAATATAGTAAATAAAAATTGGATATTGGAGTGATAATCTTTCTAGTTCAATTGTTGGATTAATCATATAATTGAACCGATGCAAAACCGATGCAAATCGATAAAATTTGATATAAATCAATTAATATAAAAAAAATTGGTAGTTAAAATTTTTAAAACAAAAATTAAAATGACGTCTTTTTTTAATTATTTAAAAAATTAAAATAAAATTGATTCTTTACTTTCCAGTGACGCTAAATATAGTAAATAAAAAGAGACTATTGTGGTAATATAGTATGGATATGTTGCGAAATTTGAATTGATTATTTACTTTAAAATCCACTTAAATATAGTAAATAAAAAGAGACTATTGTTGTATTATAGTATGAATATGTTGTGAAATTTGAATTGATTATTTACTTTAAAATCCAATGACGTTAAATATAGTAAATAAAAAGAGACTATTGTGATATTATAGTATGAATATGTTACGAAATTTGAATTGATTATTTACTTTAAAATTCAATGACGTTAAATATAGTAAATAAAAAGAGATTATTGTAGTATTATAGTATTAATATTTACTTTAAAATCCAGTGACGTTAAATATAGTAAATAAAAAGAGATTATTGTAGTATTATAATATTGATATGTTGCGAAATTTGAACATATTCTATTTTCTTTGTTATGAGATTGATATCATTAATTGGTTTTTATTATAGTTGAGTTGAGATCTTATAAAAAGTAAATGATAATGCATGTTTGATGTTTGATAGGTAACAAATATAAATTTATATGTTAACGATAAGTATATATTTGAGATTGATATTTTGATTATATTTTTAAATCAATTATTTGATCAAAATATAATTGATTATATTTGAATTTAAATTATGAATTTGTGAAATTACGATATTTTTAAATTTTTTAGGTGTTAGTGATTTTTTTTATGGATATCGAGTTATCCGGTTGACCAATTTAACATTTATATAATTTTTTTACAGTGACAATTTTATTCAACTGAGTTTTTCAGTTTAGTCATGTAGTTCGACTAGTGACCATGTGATTCGATCAATAAAACAATGATCAATATCTTTATTGGTTCGATGATCGGTCCGATTTTTTAAACATTAAAAACACATTATCATTATTTTTTTTTATAATTAATAGAAACAAGTAATTAATATATTTGGTTAAATAAAAATAATTATATAATAATTAAAAAATTCAGTGTAAATTATATCAAATTTATGAGTTTTTTAATTGAGAGGTATATTTATATTTTTAAAATTATCAATACTTTTGTCTTCTCTATTTCTCTTGTAACAAACAATACGTGAAATCTACTCTATTTCTAATCTCTTTCTCTCTTCTCATACTCTCTCTTATTAGTTTCTCTTCACAACCAAATTTGAATATGAATTTGTCTAAGGTTTGGTATATGATATGTTACTGTCAGTACACGTGGTGAGGAAGGAATAAGACTCAAGGAGTAAGATAGCAAATGAAAGCAATTATTCAAATAAAAATAAAAATATTAATAACACTTTCTTTTTATCACTCTCTCAAATATTAATATTTTTATTTATTGAAATATATATGGATCCTACCATTTTTTTATCACTCTCTCAAATATTAATATTTTTATTTATTGAAATATATATGGATCCTACCATTTTATGTAAGACATATTTTCAAAGTAAGACATCGACACATATTTCAATCAATAGAAAATTAAGTATTTGAGAGTGTTAAAAATAGAATGTTAAAAGTACTTCTCTTATTCAAATATATTAAGACTTATCCGCTGATCTATTTATATATAATAGGTTATTTGTAACCTAATTAGCTAGCATGATAAACTAATTTGTTAATAAAGTAATTAACTTGAATTATATCAAAACATGATCTTTTATAATTCAAATTGTCAAACATAAACTAATTATAATCGATCTGAACTATTTTTAATATTCTTTCAAAGTCAGAAATCTATCGATATTTAATTCTTTGGTGAAAATGTCAGTCAAATATGCTTTATTCGAGCAATTTCTTACTTCCAAGTCGTCAAACATAAATTAACTATAATCGATCTGAACTATTTTTATTTTATTTTTCAAAATTAGGAATCTATCGATCTTTAATTTTTTGGTGAAAATGTCGCTCAACTGTGCTTCACTCGAGTACTTTCTTACTTCAAGTTTGCCTAGATTTACCTTCTCTCTGAGAAATGAAATTTAGATTCAACGTGCTTACTCTTTCCATGCAGAATTGCAAGATTAATAATTGAGAATACAAGAGGTTTCCTTACTTCGACCCCAATCTCATCCAGCACAAATTTGATCTAGATTGCTTGACAAGCAACATAAGATCATGTTATATACTCAGTCTCACATGTTGATAATGTCACCATAGGTTTAATTCTTTCTCGAGCACCATGAGTTCGGGAACGAAATACTTAAAATAAATAACCACTTGTGCTTCTTCGATCTTACTTATCTCCACACCAATCAACATATGAATATCAATTAATCATAACTTTATTGTTTTCAGAATCTTACGAAAACAAAATTTTACAGTATTGATCCTTAGGTATCTCATAATTCTTCTTATAGCCTTCATGTGCGATACCTTTGGCTCATTCATGTATCTACTTATCGATACGACTGAGAAACCTATATTAGATCAACAACTGCACACATATCTCAGAGATCCTACAATTTGGTTGAACAAAGTGACATTGACCTTGTCCTTCTCTCCATGCTTCACTAGTTTCAAATTAGGTTCGACAGGTGAGGATGCAGGATTCAAATCATCCATCCTGAATCTCTTGAGTATTTATTTAAAATTCTTCCTTTGATGCAACATCATACCTTGCCTGGTAATTTAAAATTCAATGCCTAGGAAATAAGACAAATTTTCCATATACGATATTTCAAATTTCTTCTTCATTAGATCTTTAAACTTCGACAAGTTCTCCTGGCTATTTCCAATTACTAGCAAGTCATTGACATATAAGAAGATGATGATTATATCTTGTGTCATGACTTGTACACAAACACCATATTCACTCTTGATTTTGATGAATTCCAATTCGACTAAGTATGGGTCGATTTTCTTGTTCCATGCCCTAGGGGCCTATTTGAGATCATATAGGGATTTATGCAACTTGTACACTTTTCTTGCTTCCTCCTATATCATAAACCCAGGAGGTTATGTGACATACAAAACTTCATTTAGGGGACCATTAAAAATGTTGATTTCACATCTAAGTGAAATGTCAATCAACTTTGCTTGCATGTCAAGGCTACCACCAACTTGAAATTTCCAATCTTGATACTATTGCATGTACTTCAGAGTAGTCAAGTTCTTATCTTTGAAGAAATCCTCGAGCTATTAATCTTGCCTTATATCTTTTAATCGACCCATTAGAGTTATGCTTCAACTTGAACACCCACTTCATTTCAATAACTTTTATGTGTGTTGGAAATTCGACTAACTCCCATGTATTGTTTCTTTCAATTGCTTGTTACTCTTCGACCATAGGTGACTTCCATTATTTAATCTGTAAGGCCTTACCATAATTGATAAGTTCAACACTTGCAAGTAAATAAAAATGAACCAATTCTCCATCTCGTGTGACTTCGTTATCACCAACCACATTACAGTCTTGAAGCCTTGCTGGGAGAACTCTAGTTCTTTGAGGTCTTTGGCTTGTTCTAACTACATCCTCTATATTGAATGCTCCAAATTTGACTGTAACTTGAATTTCATTAATTGGAAATTTTTCTTGCTCACCACTTTCTTCATCAAAGCCATTAGTCATCAATGGCTTTTTAGTTACATCACCTTAATTCTAATCTCAGGCAGAGTTCTCATCAATCACAATGTCTCGACTCATCATGGTCTTATCATTGATTGGATTAAATAATTTATATGCTTCAGTCTTATGATATCTAACTAGAATCATAGGTTAACTCTTATCATTAAGCTTCCTTTTACTAGAATCAGGAACATACTTGTAGAAAATAGATCCAACACATTCAGATGACTCACTGATGGTCGTTTGTCACTCCATACTTCTTCAAGAACTTTGTTCTTCAGTTTCTTGGTAGGGCACATGTTCATAATATAAACAGCAGTGGTGACTATTTCACCCCAAAAGGATTTTGGCATGTTTTTTTATTTTGACAAGTATCTAGTCATATCCAATATGGTCATGTTTCTTCTTTATGTTATTCCATTATGTTGAGGCATGTAAGGAGAAGTTACCTCAAGATCAATACCATATTCTGCACAAAACTCCTTAAATATTTTGGATGTGTATTAACGACCTCCATCTGTTTGTAGAACATTAATCTTCTTTTCACTCTGGTTTTCGACAAGCATTTTGAATCTCTTAAAGATTGAAAATACTTCACCTTTGTGCCTGATCACATAGATCCAAAGCTTTCAACTATACTTATCGATAAATGAGATAAGATACATGTTTCCACCAATAGTATGATCCTCAAATGGGCCACATACATCTGAATGTACTACTTCTAGTGTGCTGGAGGATCTCACTGGCATAGTTGAAACGAAATACTTCCTGGATTGCTTCCCTACTAAGAAACCTTCATAGAGTTTATCAGGCATGATAGGACTTGGCATACCAGTCACCATATCTTGAATAATGAGTTCATTGTGACATAAAATTCAGATGGGAAAACCTCAAATGTCACAACTAACTGTGCTTGTGGTCGACGACTATTTTATGGAATTGTACCTTAGTTAACCCGATCATGGTCTTACATGTACTATTTTTCAACATAACTCTAAGGCTCTTTCTTTCATAACCACTGAGAAACCTTTTTCGACTAGTTGTCCAACACTTAGCAGGTTGCATTTCACGCGAGGTACATAAAGTACATCTTTGATCATAGCTTTTGCTCTACTACTCCTATGAATAAATATGTTGCCATTACTATTGGAACAAAATTGGTATGTACCATATCCCTTATGTTTTGATGAGAACAAAGTATTTAAAGAATGATTGGGTATACTAATATTTGTTCAAGTGTTTTCTCATCCTCGAAACAAAACAATTGCTTTGTCAATTTCCATAATCCTACACCATCATCACTTTTACCACTATGACCTACAATATCTTCACTTCCTCCTGACCCTAGGTTCTTGTATTCCTCTTCCTGACTATCACTAGAGCTCCGATCAGAGTTGTTTTCTAATTCAACCTTATTTATGTGTTTATCATTCATGAAAATAGTGAGAGGACCATGTGAATCCTCCACCATTTTAATTATGAAGACTTCCTCATTTATTTGCATATTGAATGCTTCATTCAGAACCATTGAACACCTTATTCTGATCATAAACCTTGCAACATCAATGCTTACATGTTTGCTTGTGTTGTCATCAAAGCAGACATACACTCATACTAGAAACAAAACAAACTCAAAAAAGTTTTGTGTCCATGCATGGTAAGGGACTCCATAACACCTAATCCAAGTCAACCTTTTTATATCTAGATCTCACTCTTTACACTCCTTTATTTTCGAGAACCATCGACTTACCCTATCTTTTTCTTATTTAACTAATGCATGCAACTTTCCTATTTCTGCTTCCTCCATGAGCCATATGTTTGCCATCTTTATCAAGAAGTATCCTTTTGGTTACAAGATATCATGAATGTTATATGTCATTCGCGACTGTTATTGCTTCATATTGTTCCTTCTTTCATCTTCCACATTGTTGAATCTTATGAATCCATACATCTTCCCATATTTATCCATCCTCTGCGGTATCACGACTTTGTTAATATCACCATGTTTCTTGAAAACATAGTAAATATCTTTCGCCATGAAGTAATATGGAATTTCTATGAAGTAGATTATTGATCTTTTTTCCCCTCTCCCTGTGAAACCCAAGGTTGGTTACTCCCTTCAAAATGTATTCTTCTTGTTGGTTAATGTGTCGATGTATGGATCTTAGGTTCTCCTTCTCTTCTCTCATTTCAAATGTACGTATCCCACTTTTTTTAATAAGCAAAAATGAATTCCAAAGATACAAAGGGGTATCCTAACCCATATACCATCAAGATCAACCAACTACCCGAAACGAGAACTACAAAAATTCGCACGAGAAGTTAATCAATTCATAATAATTACATGTATAAGGTTTTCTAAAACTTTTATCCACCCACCATCAAGTAAGTATGATAATTCTATTCTTTAACAACTCGTCATCCCAAATCCCATCATTGAACATGATATTGTTGCGATATTTCCATAAGCACCACCCAATTGATAAGCACCACATGTGTGTATCCCATTTGAGGTTTCCATTTCTTCTAGGTCGGGTTCCTCTGGTCATTGTTTGTCATTCCATAGTTAATTTTTTCGGTGTTGGTATTGATGGTATTTGTGATGTTAGATGGTTGTAGAAGTTGCTAATGGTGTTGTGTGGTTGTAAGAGGTTGATTACTTTACATATGGTATTGGAAGGTTGTAGAAGCCTTGTTAGGTTTAGATTGTTTTCAAAAAGTTAGAGAAAGGCTTACATTTTTTTTACATAAATAAATATAACATTTAGAATAAAAAAATCATGGATTTAATTTTTTAAAATTAATTCTACATCTTTAATTTTTTTATCTTTTTCAAAAATAAAATAATACATACATACATTATATTAATGAAATATAACATCACTAGTTTGCTTGATCATATAATTCATGGTATAATAGTATTCATAACATCTTGAATAAGTTAAGACAACTCATTTAATAATTATCAAGAAATATCTGGTGGTAGTAATTATCTAACTTATTTTTATTGTATAATGGAATATGATATTACTGATTTTCCTTTTTTAATCGGAAAATGAAATATAACATCATTAATTTATCTGATTATATAATTCAGGTTATAGTAGTTGTCATTTCGTATTTCTTCATATTTATTAATAAGAAAAAAATATTTTTTAGATTTATTGAAGAATCAATGTATCTAGACTAGACTATATGTCAAGATAATTTAAGATAATTCAATAAGTAGTTATTCAAAAATATCTAGTTGTAGGAGAAAAATATTTCACTTATTTTAATTTAAGAATTTAAATTTGAATTATAATATTCTAATTATTAATTTATTTGTGTTGAGAAAAACAAGTGTGAGTTGAAAATGTTGGAAAATAAATGTGTAAAAGTCTCACATTGATTAGAAAGTTAGAGATTTATCACTTTATAAGAGAGAGAATCTACACATCTACCACCTTAAGGTTTTGAGGAAATATGTGGTGTGTCTCTCACAAGGTACAATGTTCATAAAAAAAAGACTAATGAATAAATACTCCATCGTATTAACCCTCAAATATTGATTGCCTAATAGTGGTATCTAGAGTTTTTGGTTCAAGTGAAGGAATGTCACACTTGTATCGAAAGTCTCCCCCCACATGATGATGGATAAGAGGTATGTTTCATTGAAAAGTGTCAAAGACGGTACAAAATGTGTGGATGAAAGAACTTCTACTTGATGTGGAACATTGTGGATATACTCACATTTGATGGAGAATGTTAAGAAAAACAAGCGTGAGTAGAAAAATGGAGATTGAATATTTTATAAGTGAAAGAACTCATACACTTATCACCTTAGAGTGTGTGTGGATGGAGAGTTTTAATGAGGTAAAATAATTTTTTGAAGAAATTTAAAATGATTTGATCAAAATTAGTTGTTTGGATAAAAAATATGAAAAATTGTTAAAATGATAAAAATTTATGAAGTATTTTATTCAAGTTAAATTTAAGGAATTTCAAATGACACCAAGTAAAAATTTTGAAATTGCTCATTCACTATATATAATGTGAATGTTAAATTATTTATTATTAATTTTTCAAAATTTGAAAGATGATCCTCATATTTTATGAAAATTTCAAATATACCCCCAAAATTTTCAAAAAAATTCAAATAAGTTCTTAATATATTTTATATTTTACAAATTGATCCCTCCAAAAATTTTAAAAATTGCAAATTGATCCCTATTTTCATATTTTAAATTTGGCCTAAAAGTTTTAAAATTTATGAAAATTGCCCCAAAAATTTAACAATAAATCATTTTAATACTCTATCCAAACAAAAGAATTTAAAAATGAATGAGTTTCAATTGAATCATTTAATTGCTTAGAATTTTGAATTCCTTCAAAATTATCAATTACCACATCCAAACAAAAGAGTGTGTTTGAACTAACAATTTTAATAAAGGAAAATAATTTTTTTGAAGGAATTTAAAATGACATGATCAAAATTTATTGTTTGGATAAAAAAATATACAAAATTATTAAAATGTTGTAAATTTATGAAGTATTTTATTCATGTTAAATTTAAGAAATTTCAATTGACACAAAAAATTAAAGAATTTGGAATTGCTTTTTCACTATATATAATACAAATGTTAAATTGTTTATCATTAAATTTTCAATATTTTCAAGATGGTCATCATTTTTTTATAAAAATTTCAAATTCACCTTAAAATTTTCAAAAATTGCAAATAAGTCCTTAAAAATTTATAAATTATTTCCTTTAAATTTTAAAAAATTGCAAATTAGTCCCTATTTTTTTTAATTTGACTCAAAAGTTTTAAAATTTATGAAAATGACCCTAAAAATTTAACAATGAATCATTTTAATACTACATTCGAACAAAAGAATTTAAAAATGAATGAATGTTAATTGAATCATTTAAATTGCTTAGAATTTTGAATTCCATAAAAAAAATTGATAATCACAAGCAATATATTAAAGAAAGTACTAGGGGTACTTCAACCCGATAAATGTAAGAGAATAAATTAATAAAAAATCCCTAGGATAATTGAGTCAATCTAAATAAGAGCACCTTGAAAAATGTTTATTAAACTTTGCAAACCATAACTAGGAAAATAAAACAATTCTATCAGAAATGGATCTCGGATAAAAAATTGCATCCTTGAATACAATACAATTCCTGTGAAACCAAAAGCACCAACAGGCTACCAATCAAATTAGAGTCGCGTTCGTTTTTCGATTAGAAACACTAAAGGAAGATAATCAGTCCGTAATATGAACATAACTGAGGTTCGCTCTAGGAACTGGAATCCCCAACCAATCCGCCAACAATCTCCAAACCAACATGATTTTGTGACAAGAGAAGAAGAGATGAAAATAGTATTCAATTGAGTTAAGGCAGAAGACACAGACCTTGTCATGCTCGTTCAAAATAATCCTTCTATGGCAAAGAATTCCACGCGTCGAAAGTCCATCTAAGAAAATTGTCAAGCGAACACCTTAAGAATTCCTTAAAAATTCTCAATTACCTCATCCTAACACACAGAAAGTAATTTTATGAGGGAATTTAAAATGACTTAACCAAATTCATTGTTTGGATACAAAATATGAATAATTGTTTGTTTTATAAGCAAAATGAAGACACACACACACACACACACACACACACACACACACACACACACACACACACACACACACACACACACACACACACACACACACACACACACATATATATATATATATAGGATCCTTTAATAGTTGTAACAATGTAGTCCTCTATGTTTTTTTAACACAAGTAGGTCCTTTTGTGCTCTGTTTTTGTAATAATTTGGTCCTTTTTTGGACGAAATACATAATAAAAAATCGTCGATCCTACCAAAATACACAATTAAACACACAAATAATTACATATTTGTGATCAGCGCGAAAAACTAGTTCAAATGATATATAATTTTACAATTTATTATAACAGAGATTTAAAAAAAAAGACCAAAGCATTATAAAAAAAATTTAAGGGACTAACTTGATATTTTAAAATAACTTAAAAGACCCTGTAGATAATTTAGCATATATATATATATATATATATATATATATATATATATATATATATATATATATATATATATATATATATATATATATATATATATATATATATATTACAATGGGTACTCAACCCCGAACAATACAATAAAGCATCAACATAAATATATATATATATATATATATATATATATATATATATATATATATATATATATATATATATATATATATATATATATATATATATATATATATATATATTACAAGGGGTACTCAACCCCGAACAATACAGTAAAGCATCAACATAACTATATATATATATATATATATTTTTTTTTTTTCATATATATTACAAGGGGTACTCAACCCCGAACAATACAGTAAACCATCAACATAAAAGTTATATATATATTACAAGGGGTACTCAACCCCGAACAATACAATAAAGCATCAACATAACGAGATAAAACAATTGCAAAAAAAAAAAAAAACCATTATCCAACTAAAAAGAACGACAAATTTTTTTTCCACACCAACAGATCTATATCAATTTGATCACATGGACTTGTTCAAAAACCACTCCTTAGATTATAATTTTCAATATTATTTGATATTAATTTTAATCATTATCATATTTTAAACCATAAACTAAATAATACTCAAAATTTTATATTACATATCTTGTATTTTTGGGAGTATATAATGTTATCACTAAATTATAAAAATGATAATATTTTGTAACATTATAAATTTCATTTTTATTTTGGATCAGTCATATAATAATAAAAAAAATTATTAATTAAATTAGGTTGATTTCGATTTTTGTTGGATTCAAAATAAATATCGGAATTTGACTGAAGCAATCTTATATTATCCAAATAAAGAAAGTAAACCAACTTGATATTCAATCCGATCTGATCCATTTCACAACAAAGACAATGGATCGATCGGTCAATGTCAATCTATCTATTCAAATTTGTCTATCCTTAATTCGGATGGATTTATGATTGAGATTTGCAATTGTGACAGTCTTCCTATGATTCCATTAGTTGGTGAGGTGGCAAGATCATGCTCTGGTTTGAATCTTCATCAACTTATTATGCTGAATCAGAATCAACAATAACAGATACATAAGATTGTTTAAGTGATTACTATGTTATTTGTTGTGATTGTGATGTGACTAATTCAAGGATCTTTGTGTGAATGGATGATGAGTCATGTTTTTCTTTTGTTGTTGCTGTCTGTGTCTATTATCTAGTTGTCAATTTATGATGTTGTTTTTTATTATGTTTTAAATTATTATTAAATAACTAGTAGAAGACCCGTGCGTTCGCACGGGTTCGAGAAAAAGTATGAGACTTACGAATATGAGAAAAAGTATGAGATATAGTATTAGACATATTGATAGTTGGATCTAACTCATTATATCTCGTGCCACTTTATGAAGTGTTTCGATCTCATTTTAAACATTACAGTGAAAAAATTGAAATACATAATAATTAAGATTTTAGGTTTTTCATGTTTAAGAGCAATATTTATGCATGTTTTTTTGTTTGAATCTAATTGATAGTGTTTTGTATTACTTCATAAGCCTTTTTATATAATAGTGAAAAGAATAAAATGTAACTCATTGTCTACAGTGTCATATCACTGATAACAATATAGATATTTATTTTCTTGTCGGAATTTGTGGGGTTGTGTCCCGTGCAATTTTATGAATTAGTCAAATCATAATGATAGTGAAGAAAGACAAACTAATCTCAAGAAATAGTATAACATACTTCAAGATAAAAACTAATTCTATAAAATAATAAAAAGATGATATCAAGATATTATAACATATTTTCAAACTTCTAAAGCTATACATGTGTTAGAAGAGTACATATGGATTAGAAAACTAAACATATCTTCAAACTGCTATTATTATTATTATTATTATTATTATTATTATTATTATTATTATTATTATTATTATTGAGTGAGAATAATTGAGTGCATTCTAATGAAATGGATTCTTAATTTAAGAAGGAATGTATAAATAATAGTAAGTGAGACTGTGCTTACATAGCTTATTCATCTTCAATCTTACCAAATTAATTCTCACCCTTCATTTATTTATTTTATTAGGAAAAAAACCAAATTAGTTCTAACCCTTCATTTATTTATTCAGTTAGGAAAAAATACTGAAAATAGGTGAGAATGAACATTATATTAGAAATTAAAAGTGAAATTTATATCCACATGACTCAACTTAAATATTTTCTTATTTTAGTTTATCTTATTTTTCTATTGGAACAACCTTAACGACGAAATTGCAGAAATTCACCTCTAATTATTACAGGGTCGACCTTTTTCATATGTGGATGGGTTTTATACTAAAGCTGAAAAGTACAACTAAGTATTAGATGT
Organism: Lathyrus aphaca; assembly: GCA_963966055.1. Taxonomy (NCBI): domain Eukaryota; kingdom Viridiplantae; phylum Streptophyta; class Magnoliopsida; order Fabales; family Fabaceae; genus Lathyrus; species Lathyrus aphaca. Next base: position 588,668,412 of record OZ014521.1, read on the forward strand.
GTTATCAATATGCAAACTGCCAAAAATCATTTCATACTTTACTCTGACTGAAAACACAGCAGTGTAGACATAGCAGTACAATATATGTAAGCTTAAAAATGCCTTCACCTTAGCTTTTAAAAGTTTCATGAAAAATGAAATATATTGTTTATTATATCAAACATTAAGAAAATGATTTGTCTCATGCTTGAAATGTGTCAATTCAGCCTAATAAATGTTATATGTTATTGTACTTTTAACAATTCAATTGCTTTGCTGTGGATATTTTGACTGTGGATGGACAGAAATGTTTCATATGGATACAAACAGTCGGCTACTAATTAAAATTTTGATATTTTATTTTAGTTAAATCTCTAACACACTTGTACATTTCTCATTGTGTATTAGTATGGTCTTGATTACCCTTGCAATTTAAAAAATTGAAATTAGGAGTTCTGTCTTTTTGGTTATTCAAAATGTATGTTGGTCTAGTCATGTAATAAAAACAGAAACTAAAGTAGAAATGGATGTAACAAATTGGTGTAAACAATATCATGAATTAGGAAACTAAGCCTAACAAAAATGTGGATATAGTTGTTCAAAAATTGGTTGCTTAAAACCTATACCATAAATGTATTTCAAATTGAAATGAAATTAATACATCTACATAAATATTCATTTTTCATTTTTCATTAATACATATCAAGAATGTATGTCAGTAAAATAAAATCCACTTTAAACCAGATTTTGAACCATAACACCAATATTCATTTTTCATTTCATTAATTGAGAGGTTTATAGTATTTATACTCACATCATATAGAATGATATGCTACTAAGGTTTACTAAATAATATATGATGCAGTGTAACTCTCAACATACTATGGCAAATGAAATAATCTCACATTGAAATAATCTTACATGTTAACCTTAAGTCATAATGCTTTTTTGATAGAGAGAAACTTCTTCTCTGTGCGGTCCTGCAGTTCCATCACATGGTGAGGCTGCCTTGTGTATGTTTCTGATAGCATAATGTTTATAATAAAGCACCAAGAACACTCAGAGCAAAATCAAGCAAAAATCAAACCATATATGCACAACAGATAATGATGTCACAGGAAATCAAATCATGCTTATAATCATAATTAATGAACATAAACATGTTCTAACATTCGTTTAATGAAGGAAGACTTACCAACATATAGAAAAAAACAACACTTAATAAAGAACTGAAAAAAATCATATAGGAGAGAAGCTGAAAAAATATAGTGGTTTTCAAAGAACTGAAAAAATCATACAGGAGAGAAGGCTGAAAAATATAGGGAAAAAACATGCAGAGTAAATAATATAAGCATTAGATACTATCAAATTCATCATCATATCAAACCTGTAAAACATTCTAAATATTATTAACAGAAGCCAAACTCGGCACCAAGCCACCCAATCCTTGACGCACGACTAATAGCACATAAGGACGAGTCCCCAATGATTCCAAAGCTCCTTGAGAGCCTAGCTAGACAGACCAAGTTGCTATAGAGACAAGTCGTATTGAGTTAGATGGGTAAATCTCAATGAGACACAACACAAAAACAAATATTATCACCTCTAGTACACACACACTCTCATAGGAATATAAATGTAGATAACAGAATTGAGTGATCACTTACACAAAAATAACAAAGAAGAATCACAAATACATGGACAAGTGCAACATCATATATAAGAAAAAAGCACAGTATCATGTACGTGAGATATAAACAAACAACTTGTCAACCAAAATACTCAAGTATAAAGTATAATAAAACTAAATAACATGCAATGCATAGTACAAAGTGATTTGCCTGTTATCCACAATGTGTATAAGTATTCTATAATTTAATATAAATAAACAGTAAATACGTGAATAAATAACTTAAATGGTTTTAAGAATGATAGCATCATATATAAGAAAACGCTTTCTCGTAAAAGGCGGAAAAAGAATAAAAAGACCGACTCGAAAGCAAAGGACAGAAAAACAAAAGCCCGTCATAAAGACAATTCCCTTCCAAGATCTATCATAATCCAAAAATGTCTCCACCCAATCCAATGGAAAAACAAATTACAGATCAACTATTAATAGGGTATTAAGGCCATGCAAACATAATCTCAAAACCAAAAAAAATTCAAAACAGAATTGTGTAAATATACCATTAAGCAAGAACCAGAGTTTCCAAAAGACATATCACATGTTTTGCCAAGAAGACCGCTTTGCAACCACTAAGAATCTCCGGGTCTCAACTTCAATCACACACTAAGAATCTTGAGAACTATTGCAGAGTCTTATGTGTATGTTGTTTCCTGGTATTATCGTCATTGCAGACTTGCAATGTCATGTTATAGGAAATGAAACAACTGCAACATCATAAATTGTAATTTGTCAGTCTTCACATGAGCTAAAATACCTAAAGCCTGAGAGTTACATCTGTTGTAAATGGCATATTTGAGCACTCAATGCCGACATTGGTTTCCCCTCAATAAGAGTTGTTATGACTGAAGCGTTGCAGTCCAATCCCCATTCAAAAACATGCCTATGAACTTCACTGCACTTCCAGAATCGAAACAACATAATCAGTAAAGTCACAAGAAAACCAACCATTCGCAACCACAATTGTAATGCCGGAAGCAATCACAAATGTAATGCCTTACCACAATGCTTGTAATGTTGCAGCCACAATGCTTGGTGACTATAACTGCAACGAAAACATTCACAATTGTAATGCCACAACCTGGATGATCATATTTAACCAAAGATGATATATTCACAACAGACCTGACTCAGATTATGCAAGAATAGGTGAATAGGGATAATGAGATGAATGTATGTAGAAACAAAAGCATCTTCAGGAGCAAGAGAGTTGTCTTTAATCCTAATAACCTCAAGATGCGGATCAACCAAATTGTCACCACCACCACCACCAGAACCACCCACACCAGTTTGGATATTCTCATAAGAGAGTAAAGGATTAAGCTAAAACAACATTTTTTCAATACATTAAGCTATAATACAACAACAATTTGAATACATTAAGCTAAAATAAACAAAAGGGTGTCTCTAAAACTGATAAAAATCAAAACTCTTTCAATCAAATACCTATAATACAACAACACTTTAAACAAAAAGCAAGGGTTTCAGTTCCGACACTTTTGTCCTTGCAGATCTTGTTCTTTTCAAATTAGAAACTCTCACAAAATCAATATTTTTCCAAACCCTAAACCAGGTTCCGATATAAGAACAATAACATGAACACAAAATAACCAATAAGAAGAAAAAGACATGAAAGAAAGAACAATAGAATACGGAAAAAAACATACATTTTGTGGAGAAACCATGAAACGATTTTCCATAGTTCCAAAAACGAAAACAAAAACAAAACTGAGTTGATGAAAAGAGAGACGAGGAAGACATGAGAAGAGAAAAGAGGATGAAGAGAGACGAGGAAGAAGAGAAAAGGAGAAGAAGAGAGACGAGGAAGACATGAATACAATACCTTGTTTTTGCAGCTGTAAGGAAAAACACTTGGGAGACAACGTCGCTTCTACAAATGGTGTGGGAGAAGAATTGGAAGAGGTTGCGTGGTTTTGTCTAAAGAGAAACATATAGTACAATTCAATAGAGTTGATGAAAAGAGAGAGAATATGAGAAAGATGAGTTTTTGTTTTTGTTTTTTTTGAGTGTAAGGTTGTGTTGGAGGGAAAAAATGTAATTTAAATTGGACCAATGAAAAATGAACACTTGGGGCATCCACTCAAAAAAGTTGAAAAAGTGAAGGGTTAATTTGTTAGTTACCTAAATAACCTTTTGATAGTGTAATTTTATTTAGGTGAAAGGGTATATGTGGTAGTTTGGGCAACTTATTTGTAATTGCTTGATAGTAGATATGAGAAAGATGAGTTTTTGTTTTTGTTTTTTTTTAGTGTAAGGTTGTGTTGGAGGGAAAAAATGTAATTTAAATTGGACCAATGAAAAATGAACACTTGGGGCATCCACTCAAAAAAGTTGAAAAAGTGAAGGGTTAATTTGTTAGTTACCTAAATAACCTTTTGATAGTGTAATTTTATTTAGGTGAAAGGGTATATGTGGTAGTTTGGGCAACTTATTTGTAATTGCTTGATAGTAGATAAGCTATAATACAACAACAATTTGAATACATTAAGCTAAAATAAACAAAAGGGTGTCTCTAAAACTGATAAAAATCAAAACTCTTTCAATCAAATACCTATAATACAACAACACTTTAAACAAAAAGCAAGGGTTTCAGTTCCGACACTTTTGTCCTTGCAGATCTTGTTCTTTTCAAATTAGAAACTCTCACAAAATCAATATTTTTCCAAACCCTAAACCAGGTTCCGATATAAGAACAATAACATGAACACAAAATAACCAATAAGAAGAAAAAGACATGAAAGAAAGAACAATAGAATACGGAAAAAAACATACATTTTGTGGAGAAACCATGAAACGATTTTCCATAGTTCCAAAAACGAAAACAAAAACAAAACTGAGTTGATGAAAAGAGAGACGAGGAAGACATGAGAAGAGAAAAGAGGATGAAGAGAGACGAGGAAGAAGAGAAAAGGAGAAGAAGAGAGACGAGGAAGACATGAATACAATACCTTGTTTTTGCAGCTGTAAGGAAAAACACTTGGGAGACAGCGTCGCTTCTACAAATGGTGTGGGAGAAGAATTGGAAGAGGTTGCGTGGTTTTGTCTAAAGAGAAACATATAGTACAATTCAATAGAGTTGATGAAAAGAGAGAGAATATGAGAAAGATGAGTTTTTGTTTTTGTTTTTTTTGAGTGTAAGGTTGTGTTGGAGGGAAAAAATGTAATTTAAATTGGACCAATGAAAAATGAACACTTGGGGCATCCACTCAAAAAAGTTGAAAAAGTGAAGGGTTAATTTGTTAGTTACCTAAATAACCTTTTGATAGTGTAATTTTATTTAGGTGAAAGGGTATATGTGGTAGTTTGGGCAACTTATTTGTAATTGCTTGATAGTAGATATGAGAAAGATGAGTTTTTGTTTTTGTTTTTTTTTTAGTGTAAGGTTGTGTTGGAGGGAAAAAATGTAATTTAAATTGGACCAATGAAAAATGAACACTTGGGGCATCCACTCAAAAAAGTTGAAAAAGTGAAGGGTTAATTTGTTAGTTACCTAAATAACCTTTTGATAGTGTAATTTTATTTAGGTGAAAGGGTATATGTGGTAGTTTGGGCAACTTATTTGTAATTGCTTGATAGTAGATTGTGAAATTGTTTGTACTCGAAACAGAGTGGCTTTTTTTGGATTGTTGTATTTGTGTGGTGATGGGTTCTTCTTTATTTAAGAGTGTACGGACAAATTCTATTTCGTTTTTAGCATATCTCATATCCAATTAATTATATGGTAGTACTTCAATTTAGCATGACCTAGAATGAAATATGTTTTCTTTTTAGGGTTGAAAATTGAAAATGAGTTGTGTATGGTTTTTTTTAGATGGAAAATGAGTCGAGTCGAATTTATTTTAGTTTAATTTAACTTAATAAGAATTGATTCAGCTCAAATTTCGGTTTGAGTTCGATACGAATATTTTTTTAAGCTCAAACTCATATTGTTATAAGTTCACGAACATTTCGATTCATCTCGTTAAATTAATATTGTTTTTAAAAGAAAATATTGAAATAAAATAAAAGTTATCAGATTAAAATTTATCTTTTTTTATATTTAAATCTATTAATTCAAAAACTACACAATTTTCAAGAGATACATATAAAAGTCTATTTTAAAAACTACTCAATTAAAATTCAAATGTGTCTCAAGAATCCATAGATTCATTTAAATATTTAAGAACTTTACAAATTTAATTTAATGAAATAATATATAAAAAAATTCCTAGTAATTGATACATTTCCATCATTGAATGCTTACATCATTTGCAACATTTATTATACATATTATTTTAACAAATGTCATAATGTCTCCAATAAAGATGACTTTAAATGGAATTGTTAGTTTTACTGCCATAACTAATACAAAAGCGACAATATAGGGCTAAGATTTGGAATAAATCTTTAAACATAATCTTAAAGACAATATTATCATTCTCATATATAATTGAGTTGTCTCATGAACCTAGCAAGTCGAACTATGTATAATTCAAGTTCAGCTCATTTAGTTAACAAACTTAGTTTTTCGCTCATATTCAGCTGATTTGGTTCATGAATCTAGTTCAACGATTTAATTATCAAACCAAATTCTAAATTATTTTCAAGTTGGTTCGGTTTATTGTCTTTCCTAGTTCTTTGTCAAACTTCTCTTGTTTAACACATAATTATATTTAGAATTTTTCATCAACAAACTTTTGTAATCTATTTTGGATCTTTGAAAGATCAAAAGCAATACACTTAATTACAAAGATTTATTGTTAGAGGATCGTCTAGTAAGAAGTTGGACAAGATACTTTTGGCTGAGAAACAGTGGAAGGAAAATCGAAGAAAGAATGATTTATTATAGAATTTTTTATAGCGAAGAATTAGAAGAGATTTTTTTCTAAGCAAGGAATTCATTAACGGAGTACTAGGGGTACTCAATCCCGATTACAAAAAGAAGAATCGAAATGGGGTACAACAAGGAAAGATTAAGCGCCAATTGAAACTTAACATAAATAATACAAATGATCTTTGCAAAAATAAAAAAAATTACAATCGGGAAGATTAATATCACCTATAAGAAACTATTTCCACGCCAAATATTTGATATTCCAAACAAGATCTGAAAAATTGAATTTTTCATCTTTGAACACCATTCTATTCCTCAACAACCAAAATCTCTAAACAATCACAACCCATATGGTCACAATTTTAATCTTTTTGACTTTTTTCCTTTTGAAGTGAGATACCCAAAACATGAAATGAATGAAAACGTCTACGACTTGAAAATCCTCAATCCCTATCCAAACCGATATATCATGTGAAACCTTCTTGGAGACAGAACAAAGAAGAACAATATGAAGAAAATATTTTGATTCAACAAAAAAGAAAGAATAGAGAACCTGGTTATCGAAAACGATTATGCGATGCATCAGTTGAATTTTTGTTGGGAGCCTATCAAGAAAGCAACACCAACCAAAAGCGTTAATTCTGAACGAAATAGACAAACTCAATAGCATCGTAAAACAAGCCAAGCTGCCAACATCGATTGGAACTGTTTATAGAGCGTGTCACACCCCAATTTTGACCCTGAATCGCAAAATTTCGTTCTTCTGACTTTTTTTATTTGCATCGACTGCATTGCATATCATATTTTTCATCATGCATAATGCTTGAATTATCAGCCAAAATACATCTATTGGATTTACAATCGATTCGGTCAAAATAAAATCAATTGTGTAAAAAATTAATGAGCGAAAAGTTTTAAAATCGAGCTTGCAGACATCAATTATATTATTCTATGTTTCACATATTTTAATATGATGTGTTCATTTTAATTTTTCGGAAACTTTTTTAGTCGTATTTTGATCAGCTGAGCCTTTTAACCAAATACTGTGTTTTTCCAATACGTATATTTTGCGTTGATCACTTTGATGTTTTCTTTTTCATTTTTCGACAATTTCGATACCAGACTATTTATTCATCTTAAACTAATTTCATTTTTATTTCAATTTATTTATTTTAAATATTTTTTTATTTAATTACATTTTCATTTAGTATTATTTAATTTTATTACTATTACTATTATTATTGTTATAATAATAATAATTATTATTATTATTATTATTATTATTATTATTATTATTATTATTATTATTATTATTATTACTTTTCATTATTTTCTTATTTTAGTATTTAGGATTTGTCTTTATTTCTTTTTTAGAAGAACTTGTTGAGGAAGTATTAGAAAGTATCTTTTTTATTTTACCTTATATGTAAACCTAGCATGGCAAGAGGGACAATAATACAAACATAAGGACAACACATCCCAACGGTTCTTTTTGTTTTGTTTTTTATTTTCTTTAAAGTATTAATTTTTTATAAGGGCTTTTTGGAGATTACAAAAAAGAATCGATACTAATGGGAAAGAAAAAAAGAGTCCTTTCGGGGGTGGTGATTGTTATTTATGATTCACACAAGAGTGGTATCTTGGACCCTCAAGCTCCTCTTCAACAAACACTACCAGACGTGTATCCTTTCTAACACAACAACAACAATATTTTCTATTTTTCTTTTTATCCCTCTAACACCACACACAGAAAAACCTCCAAAATTAAAACTCATTCATCTCCACAAACCTCGCTCTTTAAAACTCTCAAACCATTCTCACGCAAAAGCTGAGACACAGAGCCACCATCACCAACATAACTGAAACAGCAACACACAGAGATCGGAGAGACATATAGAATCGACTGTGACGACGTCACACAAACTCAACAACGACTTGCAGCAACAGAGTTTTCATTTTCGGTTGGTTTTATTTTCACTTTCAACTCAGTTTTTGTTTTGATTGTTAATGTTTGGTATTGTGTGCTAATATTGTAGTTGTTTGAAACTAGTGTGATGCTCGCTTTGATTATGTATGAATGCATAAGGTCATTCGCTCTTTCGTTTCTAAGAAAATATAAACCCTAAGTCACCTGAAACACATTAATCTAATCTTATTCTTTTATTAAAATACACGTCAATTAACTAATGAAAGAACTAAACTTAGGAATCTAGCATTCCTCGGGTTTTTTGAATGAGTCACTCTAGAGGCTAGCCCTCGAGTTGTATCTCATTCTCTCTTTCATTTCTGAAAATTTTCAAACAATCAACTCTTAATCTCTAATTAATTAACGTAAGAACTAAACTCAGGAATCTAGCATTCCTCGGGTTTTTGAATTGAATTACTGTTGGGGCTAGCCTTCGATTTGTAATTCATTCGCTCTTTCGTTTCAAACGTAAATCTCTAATTAAAATCGTGAAAGAACTAAACTCATGAATTTAGCATTCCTCGGGTTTTTGAATTGAATTACTGTTGGGATTGGCCCTCGATTTGTAATTCATTCGCCCTTTCACAATGAGAATACAACTTAAAACATACCAACATACGCAAATCACTTTATAATTAATCAACGAATAACTGAACTCTGGAGTCCAGCACTCCACGGGTCCTTGAATGCAATCACTCTTGAGGTTAGCCCTCGAGTTGTGGTCCATTCGCCTTTTGTTTAAAACACTTAACAAGGTCAAACACATTTTCTTTAAACGAACATTGTTTAAATCATTCTATCTCGCAAACAAGCTAGCGCTTCAGCCTCCACCGCGAGTATAAGCCAACGCTTAGCAGTAAAATACGTTTTAAACAATCGTTCAATTAAAAAACACAAACCGTAGTTGCACGAACTACGAAGCTCTGACTTTCCCATTGCACAAGGGAATACGTAGGCACATGGATTTTAATCCTTCGTGAGCACCCTAATAAAAAACTTCCATCTTTCTCCGTGTAAATCACCCTAATAAAAAACTTTAATCTTTTCCCCGTAATATGTTAAAACTTTAATTTTCCTTTAGAACAAACACATTAACAAACATTTAGAAGACAAAAATTTAGATCAACATTTAATCGCATAGTTAAGCTAAGAGGTTCCCGTTGAGTACAACGGACGTGAGGGGTGCTAATACCTTCCCCTTGCGTAACCGACTCCCGAACTTAGAATTTGGTTTCGTAAATCATTTCTTATCCTTCCTTTAGGTTGTATCTATATCTCCCTTTTCTCTCGTAGAATAAATAGAATTAGGTGGCGACTCTGTTGTTTCCTTCCGCGTCCCATCGCGAGGATCGTATTTTTCGAGGTACGACAGAGCGAAACAAAGTAAAGCATAACCGGAACTCGTCAAATAACCAGCATCCTTGTCAGGTAACCAAAACAGACAGTCCGAAGCAGTGCGAGAGGGAGAGAACTCTGTTATGAAATTCCATAACTCAAATAATCTGACATGCAAAGCCACATAAGAAAAATCCATGATGCCAAAAGCATCCTAGGACCAACAATTATTGATCCAACTACCCATTTCCGCCACTATCAGCTTTTTCGAATTGCATAATATGAACAAATATGGGAAAGTATCCTTCAGACACTCTCCCCCTTCCCAAACAGAGGTCCAAAAAGGGACCAAAGAACCATCCCAAAATGAATCTACACTTGTCTTTGAAAGCAACAACACTTTGAGATTTCTTCAAAGAAAGAATGTATTTCCACCAGACAAACCAAGAAGTGTAACTAGAATGACTGGTCAAAGCAGAAATATGAAAAGAAATGGAAGCATATCTCGCTTTAAGGAGCTCCCTCCACAAGGATGTTTTTCCCTCCATGATCCGCCACCTCCACTTCATAAGTAAGACCACATTGAACTCCTTTACCATCTTCAAACCTAGCCCACCGTAACCAAGAGGCTTACACAATTGCTCCTAACCCATCCAATGGATCTGTTAGTTCTGCAAGTGTGGGAGTTGACATTAATTTTGGTAAAACTAACCCGACAGTAACATGTTGGATAAAATATTCAAACATACTGAAGAATAAGTTCTATAGCAGGTTTTGCAAGTTTTCAGATAAGAAGTCTTGACATGGCTGCTCAGATATCAGTATAGATGTTGTTATAATACTATGCAGATGCTGAGTCAAATGTTGAACATATTCAACTGTCATGACAATATTGTTGTTTTGTGATGTCAGAGAAAATGTTTTAACATCTGTCTGTCAGTTCTGGGTAACTTTGCAGAAAGTTGTGATTTGATTATGGAGGATTTTTAGCAGGTGTTTGTTTCTGTGATTAGTCTGATTGGTGGTGAAAATTAAGGAGAAATTTTATTATTAATAGAAGTTGTTTTGTTTCATATATTTGAAGATATTTTCATATCTGTTAGGTTGTTATTTATGGAATCTTTGGAGCAGACTGCATCGTTTGTTTTGGAAAGATTCAATATTTTTATTCTTGTGCAATTTGTTCAAAAGAGATTTGAAGATCAATAATTTTTTAATGAAGATCATATTTTTCTGATTTTATTACTTCATCAGATATGTCTGGATTCTTTGCCCAAGCCTATAAATATCGTTCTCTATTTAACAGTGGTGAAACCTTAACTGGAGGTAGAGAGACTAGAGTGTGAAAGTTGCGCATTCTATATTAGGGTTTTTAAGTTTAAGTTGTTAATTGTGAGCCATTCACATATTACTTTGATGTTGGAATTAGACTAATTGTATTGAGTTGTAAGTTGTCCACTCTAAATTTTTAAGCACGAGTGTATTATTCTTGATTGAAGCTTTTAAGAAAGATCAAGTTGTGTCTTTGAAGGGTGTCTTCGTTTTTATTTGTTTCTTGTTTGCTTATCATTGTGTGTGATTGAGGGGGAGTGAGAGGTGTCTCTTATATAAGAGTTCTTAGATAAAAGTTGCATTAGGTGGTGATTAAGTGAGAAGTGTAAATTGAGTTTAACTCTAAATTGATACTGCTTATAATGGATTTTCTCCCAGCTTGGTAGCCCCCAGAGTAGGTGTGTTTTCACTGAACTGGGTCAACAATTCCTTGTGTTCATTTATTTTTCTACAACTATATTTGTGTTCATGTCATTGTGTTAAGTGCAGAGTTCAGTTATTCCCACATCTCTTAGGACATCTGTAATTTGCTATACCAGATTTTCAGGATCCTCCTACCTTCATCAACACCACCCCACAAAAGGAATTTTGAATCATAGTGATCTATGTATAGACCATCTTTGGAGCCCTATAAAAAAACAAAAACCGACAAGCTGGTCTAAACAACTTTCAATAGAGTTATGCAGCCTCCCAGACTAATAAATCTGCCTTTCCAATTATTGAGACAGGCCTTCATCTTACAGAGCAAAAAATCCCAACACGAGAGATTCTTAACACGAAGCGTGTATTAGTGTTGCACCCAAAAATTTGCCCTCACAATACAAGACTTTGTGTACTAAGAAGGTTCACAAGGTTCACAAGACCTTCCATGAAGTTCATGAAGTTTACAAGACACTTTATGAGGTTCACAAGGTTCACAAGATTCACAATACTTACAAGACCTTTCATGAGGTTCATGAAGTATATAAGACACTTTATGAGGTTCACAAGGTTCACAAGACCTCCCATGAGGTTCACAAGGTTCACAAGACATTCTATGATGGTTCACAAAGTTCACAAAGTTCACAAATAGTCAGAAGAGTTGACAATTCCCTCAGACAATGCACCTCCTAAGCAGTGCATCCAAAACTAGGGTTTTGACTTTAATCAGGCTAAATGAATTTCCAAGACTTAAAATGAGCTTCATAACATCTTATATGTGTGTAAGAACCCCCATGACAAGTTTCAAGGCTTTCCTCAAAAGTTTGCTCAGTCAGATGATCAGATAAGTCAAAATCAGTCAAAGCAGTTAAAAAGTCAAACTGAGGTCAACTGTGGTCAAACCAAAGTCAAACTTCATGATTTTTTGCCAACATCAAGTATATGAAGTAAAATTCATCATTTGATTAAGGGTTGATCATGATTCATCAAGGAGGTTTCAGATCATCAAGAATCAGAGGTTTCTAAATTAGGGTTTCCTCAGGAAAAGTCAACTGAACTTTGACCAGCCATAACTTTCACATGCTTCATCACCAAGTTTCCATCCAAATCTCATTTTGAAGGAAATTGAATTCTCTACAACTTTGTGTCTCACAAGCCAAGCCCAAAAATGCTTCATTTGGAAGGTATGAGCTAAGACATTATAGGTCCTTTTGAAAGTCAACAAAAAGTCAACAACTTCAAAAGGGCATAACTTGAGAATGGTAAATGATATGGCCATGAAACCAATGGGGTTGGTTAGAGGACTCTTCAAGCTTTCCAAAATATCCAAGAACACCCTCATAGCATTAAAATTGAAGGATATGTGCCCTTGTAAAGTTGGGAAATTTTTGAGTGGTGTATGAAGAAAATAGGGCTTTAAAATCAATTTCTTCCAAATGGGCTTGCAATCTTGTGATCCAAACTTCAATATAACACCAAGCACGACCCACCCATGTAATTTCTGATTTTTTTTATTTTATTTAATATTTATTTGAATTTTATTCATTTAAATACATATTAAATCAAAATAAAATCAAAAAATCAATATTTAAGGGTGATTCTTCTTCTAGAAAGTCATCAACACCATTCAAGACCAATTATCAACATCCAAATTCGTGCTAGGCCAAAATAGTAAGAATATATTGGATTTTTTTGATATTTTTGGATGAGAGATTTCTTCATAATCAAGTAATCAATTTTCATGATACAAGATCCATTCTTTTTGACCTAATTCAATCATTATAAATACTTGAAGACACTGCAAGCACTAAGGACGAATTCCCAGCCTCCAAAACCAGTTTCAAACTTCACAAAATTCATCAAAAATTCACATTCGGATTTCAAGGTAGAGGGAGTTTCAATGAATTTTGAGCATTGTAACATGTTCTATGATGTTCATTGAACATATTTGGATCATAAACAACATCTGAAACATCCTCATTCATGCAAACCGAATCCATGTTCATGCTCATTTAACAATTTTTCGATTTTACATATTTACTCATGATTAATCATATTTGACTGTTGTTTTGTGTTTGTTATGATACAAGGAATGTTTCTGGACATTTAACTCAAAGTTTCAGGGCTTGAATCGAAAATTGCCATGGCTAGGGTTAGAGCTTTCAAATTAGGGGTTCACGGAATACCTAATATAAATGACTAATAAAACCATGGTTGGACTGTATTCACTGCAAGGACCATGTTTGTATGTTTAATTTGATGAAATTTTACACATTGTGAGAGATACAATTTTCGCAGGTTCTTGAAAGTGAGAATTCGCAGGAAAATTTGCAGGTGTATTCGCAGGTGTTTTCGCAGGAGATATGAGGAAGAAGAAGAACCCTGCGCGCGAATTTCATATTTTAAAAATTGAATATAATATTTGTTTGTTTTGTTTTGATATTATTTCACAAATGTTGGCTAGCTCAGTTGGTTGTGTATGCGCGTGTATTGCTGAAGGGTCTGGGGGTTCAATTCCTGGACCAAACCATCTTTTTCTTGTTTTTCATTTAATTAGTAGTTTTATTATATTATGAATTGTGATAGGATTATGGACAGGTGCGCTCTCCCAGCTGGAATGGTTAGGGTGTTTGTGTGATATTGTGAAGGTCCTGGGTTCGATCCCCCCAGGCCTTTTGTTTTTCTTTCTTTTTTTTCTTTGATTTTTAGGAAACAACAACAAAACCAATGTTGTCTCTCCCTTTGTTACCTGCGCGCAGGCTAGCCCAGTGGATGGAAGCTTTTACCAGGTATTGGGAGGTCCTGGGTTCAAAACCAGGCCTCCCCTCTTTCTCTTTCTCTCTTTTATTTCTTTGTTTTAATTAATATTATTATTTGTTTTCTTAATTAAAATTAGTGGATAATTAAATTATAAATCTAATCTTTTTAGTTCTAAAATTTTCATAAACCTAATAACCTTTTTTTTTATTATTATCATATAAATTAGTTTATTTTATTATATAATTTGAAAATAGTTCTTATTTGTAAATAATTAAGTTAAACCTAATTTTATTTTTCATAATCCAAAATTTTCTTTTATTTAAAATTTAATCTTATTATAATCTTTAACTTATTATTTATAAACCTTAATCATATGTATATATTATGCAATTTGTTTATAATTTAAATCTTATATATAAATACGCTTAATATTAAAATTTTGTTAATTATAATTAAATTCCATAAATTGTTTATAATTCAATTTTGTATGTAAATAATTTTATTTTTTAATTATAATTTTATTTTCATAATATGTTCATAATTAATTTTTTTTATATAATTTACACATAACTTAAAAATTTTATAATAATTAGTATAATTGTTTATATGTTAATATTAAATAATAATTGTTTATAAAATTGAATTTTTTTAATTATTATAATATTCTTGTTTATTTCATTATTATTATTAATTATGTTTATATGATTATTACTAACCCAATTATAATTATTTATTTATTTTGCTTATTATATTTAATTTTGCTTAATTATTATTATGTAATTGCTCCTTGGTGTAACATTTATTTATAACGTTTATTAGTTATATTTTATGCTATGGTTAGTAAATAGGGAGTATAAATATACTTGTAATTTAAAATTAATTTAGATCATTTAAATTTAAAGATAAATATTAAATTGAACACTCACACACGTAAGTCGATCTTTGATCGCCATCTCACTTCCTTAGGGATACCTCTCATGTTGCCTAATCAAAAAGGTCAAGTAGGGTGTATAAAGCAAAAGTCCCTCAAAATAAAGTCATCTAGTCCCTTAACAGATAGAAGATCAAGTCCCTTTCGAATGTTGCCTTCGTAATGATCTTGTCCCTTTCGAATAAAGATGATAGTCCCTTCAAAATTGCTTATACACCCTACAGTTGCCTAAATAATAGATGTCCCTTCATTTGTCCCTCACATCCAAGGTAATGACTACCTATTCCTTAATAATAGGGATAGTCTTACCATTTAAAGGATTCAAGAACAGAAAAGACTTAAACTTAGGGTAGGTTCCTCATAGTTACTTGCTCACTATTCAAAAACTTTTCAAACACTTCACAATTTCAAACAATTTTCAAACACAAGTTTTTTACGCATCCGTACATGGATCATTATCAAACTCTTATGAAAATTTCTATTCACACACTTCACATTTTCAAAAACATTTTAAAGTGAGCTAAGTAACTAAGAGCCTATGGATAACCATGGATGTAAAGGGTGCTAACACCTTCCCTTTACATAACCTACCCCCCGGACCCAAAAATCTTTTAAAAGGTCTTTCCTGTTCTTTTATGCCTTTCCTTTGGATAAAATAAAAGTCGGTGGCGACTCTTGCTATCCGCAACATAACTAAAGTCAGTTCTCTCACCGTGTTACAGAACTGGCGACTCTGCTGGGGAATTAATAAAAGAGGGGTACCCTTAGGAATTATATCACTTTAAAATTGTTTGCCTTGTTTGCTTTATACTTACTTGTTGGGCTCTTTTGTGTGAAAGATCCTAACCCGGATCTAGTGTACCTTAGGTAAATGGCAATAGACCAAGGAAACTGTACGGCGTATACCGATATGGTTGATCTGGTGGCCATAGTTAGTGTGACTTCTTGGTTGGTGCTTATGTTCCTTAAGTCAAGTTGAGGATAATATGAGGCTGCCATATGTTGTCAATGCACTAACTAACTTTTAGAACCCTAGTTATCTCATCTTGGCCTTTAGAAAGTAGTGAGATAACCGGCTTTGGTGCAGACTGAAGTTGGTTGATACTCGATGCTACGCTCATTGAGATTCTAAACTTGGAGGGTTTTGGTTGGCAAGTAAGTTGCCTACTGAACAACCACCCTTGTGAAGGATCAATGATATTGAGATCCCTTAGAACATGGTTACTTTTATAGGACAGGATGAACCAACTAACTTCAGGGGAGGGTACTTACCTTTGAACCTCATGCAAGCCTTTAAACCTAGGGCTATGGTGTGACTTGTTTGTGTGTGCCACATGTTTGTGATTGAGCATAACATCATGACATCATCATGCATCATAAGCATAGCATTTTCATTAACCATTTCAAGGACCAAAGGATTTATCTTTGTTCTTTGTTGCAGGTCATGGCTTCTGCTCGTAGAAACACCATCAGGATCAACTTTGTGGGCATACCTGCTAAGATTAAAGAGTTGGTTTCTCAAGTGTCTGATCATTCCCAGTTCATCAAGAGACATGGTAACTTATTGAACCTAGTCACTTCAGGGTTCAATGAAGACATGATGAGTGTTTTGTTTCAGTTCTTTGATCCTAAACACCATTGCTTCACATTCCCCGACTACTAGCTGGTTCCAACCATGGAAGAATTCTCTAAGCTTCTGGGTATATCTGTTCTTGATCAGAAACCATTCACAGGCTTGGAGAAAGAGCCTAAACCTGAGGTTATTGCTGCAGCTCTACATCTGAAGAAGTCTGACATTGTTCTAGAAACGAGAAGTGGAGTCAAGGGTGTTCTTGCTAAGGTGTTGATAGAGAAAGCTCAAATGTTTTTGAAGGCTATGAGCTATGATGCTTTTGAGGATATCTTAGCCTTGCTGATTTATGGTTTAGTATTGTTCCCCCAATCCAGATCAGTTCATAGATGTTCATGCCATCAACATATTCCTGAGTCATAATCCAGTGCCTACATTGCTTGGAGACATTCTACACTCTCTTCATACTCGTACTACAAGAGCAAGAGGAACTTTGATGTGCTGCATACCTTTGCTATCTAGGTGGTTTATTTCTCACCTTCCTCGTTCAGTGATGAAGAATGAGCAAGGGTTCAGATGGTCCAAGAGGATTATGTCACTCTCTCATTCAGATATTCATTGGTGCTCCAGATCTATGGAGAATGTCACTATCATTGACTGTTGTGGGGAGTTTCCTAATGTGCCACTTCTAGGCATAAGAGGAGGCATTACCTACAACCCCTCTCTAGCTTTACGACAGTTTGGTTACGCTCGGAGTGATGGTCCTCATGACATGTTGATTCAGGGTATTGTGTTTGATTACGACAACAATCTTCAAGGTTACCGTCAGAGATTCATACGAGCATGGGGAAAAGTGAACAAGGTTGACAGCAAGACTCTGGAGCCTAAGTACACTATTCCTATGGAGGCTTATCTCAGATGGGTGCAATCTCGTGCTCAGACTCTCATGATGCCATATCCTGCTATCCTGCCAGTTACCATGGAACCTGTTGCTGAAGGAGATACTGCTTATACCATCCTTCACCCAGACATGCCTACTGACATGGAAGATTTACAGAGATCCTGGATCCAATCGAAGGAGCAAAGGGATACTTTCGAGGCTCATTACAAAGCAAGCCAAGAAAGAATTCTGGAACTAACAAAGCAACTTCACGAGGAGCGGAATCTCAACTCATACCTCAACACAAAGAGGAAACGTCCATGGGAGACTTAAAACCCCATCTCTTGTATTTATTGCATTTTATTTTCTGTAAGCCCAAGAGGCAAAACAAATTTATTACTAATAAAAGTTTACTTTCTTGTTTGTTTAAGCAAATTTAAATCCTGCGGTCCTTGAAAACATTGCATATGCATTCACATATCATATCATTGCATCACAGGTTTATATTTGTGCACAGGTTTCTTATCTTCTCGATGTTTATTTCAGCAATGGCTCTTGAGCAAACAGTTAAGGATCTCCAGGCACAAAATGCACAGTTCCAAGAGCTGATTTTGAATTTGTCCAAGGGGCAAGATGAGTTGAAGACACTGTTGGCTAAGAAGAAGAGTCCTGAGGACAACAAGGATGGTCAGTTAGAACAATTGCAAGCTGAGATAACAGAAATGAGGATCCAGATGAATGGTCAGGTGGCTCTTATCCAAAGTTTAGCTCAGGGGCAAGAAGAGCTGAGAACCTTTGTCCAAAAACTTCAAAGTAATGGAGTCAGGAATCTAATTGTCAATCAACCTCCGTTAAAACAAGCTGATTTGGTTGAAAGGAAGATGAGGATAAAAGAAGGTAAGAAACTGGTTACCACTGATTGTTCTTCAGTTGAAGAAAAAAGACATGGTAAAGTTAATCCACCTCAACACAAGGGATGTAGAAGACAGTTTATCAAATTCAACACTCCAATGTCACAAGTTCTGCAATGTTTGTTGGAGATGAAACTAATTTCCTTGAAAAATCCTCCTCAAAATCCTAAAACTTCCTCTCCTCGCTATAATCCCAAGGCAAGGTGTGGGTATCACTCCAACTGTCCTGGACATGATACTAATAGTTGTTGGACATTGAAGAAGAAGATTCAAGATCTAATTGACGAAGGAATCCTAGAGGTTACTCCAGAAGGTCAAGTAGAGTTCTACTATCGTCCATGAAACACCGAAGCTGCAAGACAAGTGGCCCAAGGTAGCAAGAAAGGAAGCCTACCTATTCCTGTTGAGATATGGGGCACCTTGGGACATCCAAGTGGTAAATTCAATTTCATGGTGAAGTATACTGCTCCTCAAAGTTCACAGATTGCAATTGAAGACATTCAGCCAACTGGATGGGACAACATTTGAATTTTCATTTGTAATTTCTTTTGTTTGTTTAAACACTTGCTATTATGTTAAACTTTTCTTTCCATTAATGCATTGCGTATGTTTGTCTTGAATTAATCCATTCGTTTCACTATGTTTTGAGCTATGTTTCATATTTCTATTTTGTGATATTTAACTCCTGATAAAGCTATAAGCCTGTAGAGGGAGGATGACGAAAACAATACCATAATATTAGGCAGTATGCTTTTGAACAGACTATGTTGACGATGTACAGGCATTGTTTCAATTCCTAAACAGTGGAGATATAAGGAAGTTAATCCCTAGTCAACCCTTTTGAGCCTATAAAGTAGGAGTTTTTATTCTCGCAAATTAAAACCCTTATTCATAACCTGGGGCAGGGTAGTTACTCAGTTAACTCAAATATGCCAATTATCTGTTGTACACAACTAATGATGGTTCTCTGTAATCATTAAACCGGACAGTCAATATCCAGCAAAAGAAAAGCTTACTAAGTCAAAATCTATGAAGAAGACTTAGTAAAACATCAAGACATCCCGCTGACTGTAACCTTGAAATAAGCAGTTCAGGAAGGATAATAAAGTCAAAAAAAAAAGAGAGGTCACTATGAATCCTCAACAAAGAAAGATGACTGAATGTTCAAATAAATTTTTGGTGGCTGAACCATTACAAATATCAGTGTTACAATACCAAACTTCTTTGGAACTTCAATGCATAAGTTAACTGAGCATAGGACTGAAGAACATCATGGAGATTGGGTTGGGTACAAATAAAATTTGAGCCTATATCCTTTGTTTCTTAAACCATGAACCAGGCCACGTTATAACCCTTTAAAAGTCCTAACTGAAGCATGGTTAGTTCGAAAGCGTACTGTTACAAAAAGGTATCCTGACTCCTTTAGGGCTTATTATAAAATTTAAGTTAATATCACAGTTTTCACAACAAAAAAAAAACAGTCTTTCTAAAATAACTTGTTTCAAAACTTCAAGACAGACATAAGCATTGCATTTTTGAATATATTTGTTTACATATACTTGAGTGTTTGATAAATAGAGAAACTTACAGGATGAATGTTCAAAGTCCTTCCGATAAACAAAGTTGCTTCCTAGATCAAAGGCCATGTATACAAAGGGGCATAATCATTATCTCCCAATCAAGGGGGCAGGCCATGATACTGCCTAACTCATTTGGGGCAATTAGGACAAGATTCAACTATGTTTAAGCAGCCAGAGGCAGATCTCCTCATCTATCCAAAGTGCCAAGGGTAACATTACAGAATTCATAATGCCAGGGGCATGGTCATTGTTTCCTAATCAAGGGGGCATACCAAGTTACTGTTCAAATCATTCGGGGCAATCAATTCCAAATCCAACAGTGCTTAATAGCCAGGGGCAGATCTTCTCATATATTTGAATTACCAAGGGTAACACTGCAAAGTTCATGATGTCAAGAGCATATTATTGTGGGGCATTCTGCTTATTTCTCCTGAGATAACTACATTCGGATACTTCCATTTATGGGACAATTCATCCTCAACCAAGGGGCAATGCTTTCTTTTCAAATCTAATACCCGGAGCGTATATGGTCCATCACTATTTGAAGATATATTCCTCTCATTTTATTACTTTGATATTGGATTCTCAGCAGAAGCCACTGTGGAAATTAATTGTCTACGCCAGTAGTATCAGATGGTATCAGTATCATGTCTTCAGATCCAGCTATGAGGATTTCTGGGAAGGTATTCAGGAAAGTTAAAAATTTCAGGAGCTCCAAATCCAATTGGTTATACACTCTCGAAGTTGAAACGATTCTGTTTTCAAGTTCAGCTTTACTTTTCCCTCTGAATCCAGATTTACTTTTACCCTATTTACATAAGCGAAACGTCCATTGGTTGTGTTTGAATATATGTATGCTTTTGAATATGATTGATGTTTACCAGAAATGCATGAAATGCAGTAATAGTATTTACTAAGGACGAACGAGGGAAGGATTCCAACGAAGCTTCACCAGGTTCACTCTTATAAGACAGTTACAAATCCCCAGTAGGGCAAGTCCATCTTCATGAGGTACTTCAAGTCACATCTCCCCTGTAATTTATATCCATCTCTTTTATCCTCATACGGATAATCGGGAATTTACTCTTCCAATAGGAGTACGACGAACGAAGACGGGAGGTTATGTATACCTTGCTATCCCCAGCAGACAAAAGGTTATGTATACCCTACTATCAAACGAAGACGGGAGGTTATGTATAATATAGTATCAAGCAAGACGGGAACACGTTCCTTATATTCTTCAGCAACGAATCGGGATTTATTTTCCCTGGCCAGCAGTTGTTATACGAAGATATCCAGACGCTTCAGGCAGCATCATGTCATACATACATCATTTACATCATAACATACATATACATAAATACATAATACATTACTTAAGTGCATCATACATACATACATACATAATGCATAAACTAATATTACCATACAGGATATTACCTTGTTTTCAGGTTAATTCTCCAGCAGATAAATTTCATCAACAAATTGTGACTATTGGGCCGTTGTTTATCTTCCCAAAAGGTTACATCATTATCCCTCAGAACGTTGTTTATCCTTCTGAAAGCTTATCACTACCTCAGGACTGCTTTATCCTCCTGAAAGCATATTATTACTTTGGGCCGTTGTTTATCTTCCCAAAGGTTATACTACCACCTCAGGACTGCTTTATCCTCCTGAAAGCATATTATCATTACCTCAGGACGTTGTTCATCTTCCTGAAAGCATAACATTCCCTCAGAATGTTGTTTATCCTTCTGAAAACTTACCATTTCCTCAGGACGTTGTTTATCTTCCTGAAAGCTATCATCACTTCCTCAGGATGTTGTTTATCCTCCTGAAAGCATATTATTACCTTGGGCCGTTGTTTATCTTCCCAAAGGTTATATCACTACCTCAGGACTGCTTTATCCTCCTGAAAGCATATTATTACTTTGGGCCGTTGTTTATCTTCCCAAAGGTTATACTACCACCTCAGGACTGCTTTATCCTCCTGAAAGCATATTATCATTACCTCAGGACGTTTTTCATCTTCCTGAAAGCATAACATTCCCTCAGAACGTTGTTTATCCTTCTGAAAACTTACCATTTCCTCAGGACGTTGTTTATCTTCCTGAAAGCTATCATCACTTCCTCAGGATGTTGTTTATCCTCCTGAAAGCATATTATTACCTTGGGCCGTTGTTTATCTTCCCAAAGGTTATATCACTACCTCAGGGCTGCTCTATCCTCCTGAAAGCATATCATTCCCTCAGGACTGTTTTATCCTCCTGAAAGCATATCATTACTATTAGAAGAAAATAGGTAAAAGCTGTTGTGATTTTATTCCTCAGCCTTAGGCTGGTTTATATAGAAGAGTTATAATGATTACAATAATATTCTCCTTAATGGAGAATAAAGAGAAATAATGACAAATAAAGGCAATATTAAAAACAATAATAAAACCGGTAAATAATATATTTTCCAACACCCCCCCTCAAGTTGGTGCATAGATATCTATCATGCCCAACTTGTCTATCAAATGCTCAAAAGTAGGCCTTGCCAAACTTTTGGTTAGGATATCTGCAGTTTGCTGACTTGAAGTCACGAAGGGTAGACATATGATTCCAGCATCTAACTTCTCCTTTATGAAGTGTCGATCAATCTCGATATGTTTGGTTCTGTCATGTTGAACTGGATTATGAGCTATGCTAATAGCAGCTTTACTGTCGGAGTACAATTTCAATGGAAGCTCAATTTTCATCTTAAGTTCTTCAAGGACTCTAAGGATCCATAATCCTTCACAAATACCTTGAGACATAGCTCTAAACTCGGCTTCTGCACTGCTCCTTGCTACAACTCCTTGTTTCTTACTCCTCCATGTCACAAGATTACCCCAAACATAAGTACAATATCCAGAGGTTGATCTTCTATCTGTAACAGAACCTGCCCAATCAGCATCGGTGAAGATAGACACATTTCTTTCCGCAGTCTTCTTAAAAAATAATCCTTTTCCAGGATTTCCCTTCAAATATCTTAGTATCCTAAAAACTGCCTCAAGATGTTCCTCCAAAGGAGAATGCATAAACTGACTTACTACACTAACAGAGAAAGCAATATCAGGTCGGGTGTGTGACAAATAAATTAGTTTCCCAACCAATCTCTGATATCTTCCAGTATCAACAGGAACATTACCTTCTCCCCAAAGTTTAGCATTAGGATCCATAGGGGTATCTGCAGGACGGAATCCACTCATTCCTGTTTCTTTCAACAAGTCTAGAATGTATTTCTGCTGTGAAACCACAATACCATTCTTTGACCGAGCGACCTCCATGCCTAGAAAATATCTCATGAATCCCAGATCCTTGATTTCAAAGTCTACAGCCAATTTTTCTTTTACTCTTGCCATTTCCACTGTATCGTCTCCAGTAAGGACAATATCATCAACATAAACAATCAGTACAACAACTTTTCCATCATGGGAGAACTTTGTGAATAAGGTGTGGTCAGCCTGTCCTTGGATGTACCCTTGTTTCTTCATGGACTGAGTGAATTTTTCAAACCAAGCTCTAGGAGACTGCTTTAATCCATACAAAGACTTATTCAGTTTGCACACATTTGCTCCAAAATTTTTTTCAAAACCAGGAGGAATGTCCATATATACTTCTTCTTCTAGATCGCCATTAAGAAAGGCATTCTTAACATCTAACTGATGTAGGGGCCAATCCAGGTTAGCAGCAAGGGACAAAAGAATTCTAACAGTATTCAATTTTGCAACAGGAGCAAATGTTTCTGAATAATCTATACCATAGGTCTGAGTAAAGCCTTTAGCCACCAAACGAGCCTTGTACCTTTCAATTGTTCCGTCTGAATTGTACTTCACAGTAAAGACCCATTTGCACCCAACTGTCTTTTTTCCATCTGGTAGTGACATAACACTCCAAGTTTTGTTCTTTTCAAGGGCTTTCATCTCCTCAAGCACAGCTTCCCTCCACTTTGGAATTTCTAGAGCAACCTGTACACTTTTTGGAATTTCTACACTAGACAATTTTGATGTGAAAGCAGACATAGATGAAGACAAATTTGAATATGATATAAAATTGGACATGGGATGTTTAGTGCAAGATCTGACAGGTTTTCTAATGGCAACAGGATCATCTATATCAGGATACAAAATACGACTCTCAGAAATAGAGATAGACTTACCTTTCCGTTTGTTAGGAGGTTGATCATCCCCCGGTTCAGATTCCTGGCAGTGTTGAGATGTGGACTCATCCCTTCCTTTATGGTGCTTTTTCACAAAAACCTTTCCTTTCCAAGTCCTGTTTCCTAATTCAAATCTATTTTCTTGAAGAGATTCATTATATTGTGGCATTTCAATTAGATCATCATTATTATTATTTTTAGGATTCTCATTGTCTTCTACAAGAGAAAATGTAGGCTCAGATTCACAAGATTCCTTACTCATAACAGGAATAAGATCAGATAAAGAATCATGGCCATTTTCTGTTGGTGCAAGTGTAAAAATCTCAGAATTTTGTGATACTGGCAAAGATAAGTTATTTAAAAAACTCATGTCCTCAATTTGAAACGAATCTTCGTTTATCTCCCCCCCTTGAAGATGAGTGTCATCAAAAAAAGGTTTATTTTCAAAGAATGTAACATCCATAGTGACAAACATTTTCTTATTTTTTGGATCAAAAAATTTATACCCTTTTTGGGTTGGGGAGTATCCAACAAAGACGCATTTTATAGCCCGTGGCTCAAGTTTTCCAACATTTTTATGCTCATGAACAAAGGCTGTGCAACCAAAGATTTTTAAAGTCAAATCAGATAAAACACGAGTACTAGGAAAACAATCTTTGAAGACATTAATTGGAGTTTGAAAATTGAGAATTTTGGAGGGCATTCTATTAATTAAATATGCAGCTGTTAAAACAGCTTCTCCCCACAAATAATTTGGAACTTTATTTGAAAAAAGTAGAGCTCTAGCAACCTCTAGTAAATGTCTGTTTTTCCTTTCGGCCACTCCATTTTGTTGAGGAGTATTAGGACATGAACTTTGATGTACAATTCCATTTTTTAGAAAAAAATCATCAAGAATAGTATTAAAATATTCTTTGCCATTATCACTTCTAAAGACTTGGATATTTGTTTGAAATTGGTTTTGCACCATTAAAACAAAATTCTTTACAACCTGACAAACATCTGATTTCCCCTTTAACAAGTACACCCAACATACTCTTGTGTGGTCATCTATAAACGTGATAAACCATTTTTTGAGAGAGAGTGTACTTGTTCGGTTAGGGCCCCAAACATCACTATGAATAATAGAAAACGGTTTTGATGGTTTATAAGGTTGCATTGAAAATTGGGAACGATGATGTTTTGCAAACTCACATGCTTCACATTTAAACGAAGAAAAATTCTTATTGTGAAATAACTTAGGAAACAAGTGTTTTAAGTAACGAAAACTAGGATGACCTAACCTTAAATGCCATAACATAATGTTATCATCTTTATTATTCAAAATAGAAAAAGACTCAAAGCAGGAACTTATTGTTTTTGAAGGTTGTTGTGATGCAGATCCAATGTCAAGGTAATAGAGTCCTCCACTCTCCTTAGCACTGCCAATCATCTTCCCCGAGTTCAAATCCTGAAAGACACAGTGAGATCGGAAAAAATTAGTTTGACAATTTATATCTTGGGCTAATTTGCTTACGGAGATTAAATTACACGATAAGTTTGGAACATGAAGGACATTTTTAAGAGTTAACATTGGAGACAACACAACTGACCCTTTACCTGCAATGGCTGAAAAAGAGCCATCTGCAATTTTTATTTTTTGATTACCTGCACATGGACTATATGAAGAGAACAAAGTAGATTCACCTGTCATGTGATCTGAGGCACCAGAATCTACTATCCAAGTATGACTGGGACTGACACTAAGAAATGCAAAATTACCTTTTGTTGCTATAGAGCAAGAAGGGGTTGGAGACTCGAGAATTTTGTACAGTCTGTCTAGTTGTTCTGTAGTGAGTGGAAGTTGAGTTTGAGAGGATTGCTGCCCTTGATCAGAATTACTCGCCTGAAATGCACGACCACCACTGTTTCCGCGGCCATCGCCGTTTCCGCGGCCACCGCCGTTTCCGCGGCCGACACCGGACTCATGTTGTTCGCCTTGGTTGGATCCGATGTAGGCTTGTGATGGGAAAGGCCACTGGTTGTTGTTATTCGCCATAGGAAGGAAAACAGGTATGTGGAATGGGTCGGGTAATAAAGTGGGTCGAACAGAAATTTTTTTCGAACCCCACTAGTTGTAGAAAACTTGACAGGAAACCCTAACCCAGTGCTCTGATACCATATTAGAAGAAAATAGGTAAAAGCTGGTGTGATTTTATTCCTCAGCCTTAGGCTGGTTTATATAGAAGAGTTATAATGATTACAATAATATTCTCCTTAATGGAGAATAAAGAGAAATAATGACAAATAAAGGCAATATTAAAAACAATAATAAAACCGGTAAATAATATATTTTCCAACAATTACCTTGGACCGTTGTTTATCTTCCCAAAGGTTACCACTTCCTCAGGATGTTGTTTATCCTCCTGAAAGCATATTACTTCCTCAGGATGTTGTTTATCCTCCTGAAAGCATATTATTTCCTCAGAATGTTGTTTATCCTTCTGAAAGCATATCATCACCTCAGGATGTTGCTTATCCTCCTGAAAGCATATTATACCTCAGGACTGCTTTATCCTCCTGAAAGCATATCATCACTACCTCAGGACTGCTTTATCCTCCTGAAAGCATATCATCACCTCAGGACTGCTTTATCCTCCTGAAAGCTATCATTATATCTTCATATTTTGGACTGCTTTATCCTACAAGAAATGTATTTGAAGAACTTTTCTCCAAGTGGCATCTTTAAGCCCACTCAAGCATATACAACCAGTCATCAATAATACCCTACGCACCGGTGAGTGCAAATTTTTGGGCTTTTGTGTTCAATCCCCTTCAACCTTCCAGGTCACGACTGGCAAATATACCAATCTAACCCCTCAGGTTTCAGAAAATTGAACAGGGGCAGCTGTTGCACCCCAAAATTTGCCCTCACAATACAAGACTTTGTGTACTAAGAAGGTTCACAAGGTTCACAAGACCTTCCATGAAGTTCATGAAGTTTACAAGACACTTTATGAGGTTCACAAGATTCACAATACTTACAAGACCTTTCATGAGGTTCATGAAGTCTATAAGACACTTTATGAGGTTCACAAGGTTCACAAGACCTCCCATGAGGTTCACAAGGTTCACAAGACATTCTATGATGGTTCACAAAGTTCACAAATAGTCAGAAGAGTTGACAATTCCCTCAGACAATGCACCTCCTAAGCAGTGCATCCAAAACTAGGGTTTTGACTTTAATCAGGCTAAATGAATTTACAAGACTTAAAATGAGCTTCATAACATCTTATATGTGTGTAAGAACCCCCATGACAAGTTTCAAGGCTTTCCTCAAAAGTTTGCTCAGTCAGATGATCAGATAAGTCAAAATTAGTCAAAGCAGTTAAAAAGTCAAACTGAGGTCAACTGTGGTCAAACCAAAGTCAAACTTCATGATTTTTTACCAACATCAAGTATATGAAGTAAAATTCATCATTTGATTAAGGGTTGATCATGATTCATCAAGGAGGTTTCAGATCATCAAGAATCAGAGGTTTCTAAATTAGGGTTTCCTCAGGAAAAGTCAACTGAACTTTGACCAGCCATAACTTTCACATGCTTCATCACCAAGTTTCCATCCAAATCTCATTTTGAAGGAAATTGAATTCTCTACAACTTTGTGTCTCACAAGCCAAGCCCAAAAATGCTTCATTTGGAAGGTATGAGCTAAGACATTATAGGTCCTTTTGAAAGTCAACAAAAAGTCAACAACTTCAAAAGGGCATAACTTGATAATGGTAAATGATATGGCCATGAAACCAATGGGGTTGGTTAGAGGACTCTTCAAGCTTTCCAAAATATCCAAGAACACCCTCATAGCATTAAAATTGAAGGATATGTGCCCTTGCAAAGTTGGGAAATTTTTGAGTGGTGTATGAAGAAAATAGGGCTTTAAAATCAATTTCTTCCAAATGGGCTTGCAATCTTGTGATCCAAACTTCAATATAACACCAAGCACGACCCACCCATGTAATTTCTGATTTTTTTTATTTTATTTAATATTTATTTGAATTTTATTCATTTAAATACATATTAAATCAAAATAAAATCAAAAAATCAATATTTAAGGGTGATTCTTCTTCTAGAAAGTCATCAACACCATTCAAGACCAATTATCAACATCCAAATTCGTGCTAGGCCAAAATAGTAAGAATATATTGGATTTTTTTTGATATTTTTGGATGAGAGATTTCTTCATAATCAAGTAATCAATTTTCATGATACAAGATCCATTCTTTTTGACCTAATTCAATCATTATAAATACTTGAAGACACTGCAAGCACTAAGGACGAATTCCCAGCCTCCAAAACCAGTTTCAAACTTCACAAAATTCATCAAAAATTCACATTCGGATTTCAAGGTAGAGGGAGTTTCAATGAATTTTGAGCATTGTAACATGTTCTATGATGTTCATTGAACATATTTGGATCATAAACAACATCTGAAACATCCTCATTCATGCAAACCGAATCCATGTTCATGCTCATTTAACAATTTTTCGATTTTACATATTTACTCATGATTAATCATATTTGACTGTTGTTTTGTGTTTGTTATGATACAAGGAATGTTTCTGGACATTTAACTCAAAGTTTCAGGGCTTGAATCGAAAATTGCCATGGCTAGGGTTAGAGCTTTCAAATTAGGGGTTCACGGAATACCTAATATAAATGACTAATAAAACCATGGCTGGACTGTATTCACTGCAAGGACCATGTTTGTATGTTTAATTTGATGAAATTTTACACATTGTGAGAGATACAATTTTCGCAGGTTCTTGAAAGTGAGAATTCGCAGGAAAATTTGCAGGTGTATTCGCAGGTGTTTTCGCAGGAGATATGAGGAAGAAGAAGAACCCTGCGCGCGAATTTCATATTTTAAAAATTGAATATAATATTTGTTTGTTTTGATATTATTTCACAAATGTTGGTTGGCTCAGTTGGTTGTGTATGCGCGTGTATTGCTGAAGGGTCTGGGGTTCAATTCCTGGACCAAACCATCTTTTTCTTGTTTTTCATTTAATTAGCAGTTTTATTATATTATGAATTGTGATAGGATTATGGACAGGTGCGCTCTCCCAGCTGGAATGGTTAAGGTGTTTGTGTGATATTGTGAAGGTCCTGGGTTCGATCCCCCCAGGCCTTTTGTTTTTCTTTCTTTTTTTTCTTTGATTTTTAGGAAACAACAACAAAACCAATGTTGTCTCTCCCTTTGTTACCTGCGCGCAGGCTAGCCCAGTGGATGGAAGCTTTTACCAGGTATTGGGAGGTCCTGGGTTCAAAACCAGGTCTCCCCTCTTTCTCTTTCTCTCTTTTATTTCTTTGTTTTAATTAATATTATTATTTGTTTTCTTAATTAAAATTAGTGGATAATTAAATTATAAATCTAATCTTTTTAGTTCTAAAATTTTCATAAACCTAATAACCTTTTTTTTATTATTATCATATAAATTAGTTTATTTTATTATATAATTTGAAAATAGTTCTTATTTGTAAATAATTAAGTTAAACCTAATTTTATTTTTCATAATCCAAAATTTTCTTTTATTTAAAATTTAATCTTATTATAATCTTTAACTTATTATTTATAAACCTTAATCATATGTATATATTATGCAATTTGTTTATAATTTAAATCTTATATATAAATACGCTTAATATTAAAATTTTGTTAATTATAATTAAATTCCATAAATTGTTTATAATTCAATTTTGTATGTAAATAATTTTATTTTTTAATTATAATTTTATTTTCATAATATGTTCATAATTAATTTTTTTTAATATAATTTACACATAACTTAAATTTTTTATAATAATTAGTATAATTGTTTATATGTTAATATTAAATAATAATTGTTTATAAAATTGAATTTTTTTAATTATTATAATATTCTTGTTTATTTCATTATTATTATTAATTATGTTTATATGATTATTACTAACCCAATTATAATTATTTATTTATTTTGCTTATTATATTTAATTTTGCTTAATTATTATTATGTAATTGCTCCTTGGTGTAACATTTATTTATAACGTTTATTAGTTATATTTTATGCTATGGTTAGTAAATAGGGAGTGTAAATATACTTGTAATTTAAAATTAATTTAGATCATTTAAATTTAAAGATAAATATTAAATTGAACACTCACACACGTAAGTCGATCTTTGATCGCCATCTCACTTCCTTAGGGATACCTCTCATGTTGCCTAATCAAAAAGGTCAAGTAGGGTGTATAAAGCAAAAGTCCCTCAAAATAAAGTCATCTAGTCCCTTAACAGATAGAAGATCAAGTCCCTTTCGAATGTTGCCTTCGTAATGATCTTGTCCCTTTCGAATAAAGATGATAGTCCCTTCAAAATTGCTTATACACCCTACAGTTGCCTAAATAACAGATGTCCCTTCATTTGTCCCTCACATCCAAGGTAATGACTACCTATTCCTTAATAATAGGGATAGTCTTACCATTTAAAGGATTCAAGAACAGAAAAGACTTAAACTTAGGGTAGGTTCCTCATAGTTACTTGCTCACTATTCAAAAACTTTTCAAACACTTCACAATTTCAAACAATTTTCAAACACAAGTTTTTTACGCATCCGTACATGGATCATTATCAAAATCTTATGAAAATTTCTATTCACACACTTCACATTTTCAAAAACATTTTAAAGTGAGCTAAGTAACTAAGAGCCCATGGATAACCATGGATGTAAAGGGTGCTAACACTTTCCCTTTACATAACCTACCTCCCGGACCCAAAAATCTTTTAAAAGGTCTTTCCTGTTCTTTTATGCCTTTCCTTTGGATAAAATAAAAGTCGGTGGCGACTCTTGCTATCCGCAACATAACTAAAGTCAGTTCTCCCACCATGTTACAATTAGTAGTGACCGCTAATGTGGATAACCATGCAATTTTAAAAATTCTTATCGATGACTGAAGTTTGTGGACGCCTTGTGCCAAATAAATAAGCTAATCAATTAGGTAATGCAAATAATCGATATTGTTGCCCATATTGGAAGGTTTTGATAAATAATTGTTACCAATCATTAAGAGGCCTTCATAATCCTTTATATAAATAAAATCAATTATGCATCATTAAATCGATAAGGCTATACATCTAATCGATTATACAACTTTAAAAAATATTTTTCAATTAAGCTGACAATCCCCTAATCAATTGGTTAAGTTAATTTTTTTAAATAAAAAACTGAGAGGTTTTTCAATGTTTTAAGTATGTGTGTAGTTTACAATACTACTTATAGAAACTCCTGTGTATCTTTACAATACACTGACCTTCCATATATGCATGTTCAAGCGAGCTTTCACACTTCTTCTCTTTCAAACTCTGAAGCTTCAAGTCTTGACATTATCTTTGACTTTATCACGCAAGAGTCTTGAGTTTTCGTGACAAGGATTGAGATATTTTCGGATGAGTTTCAAACATCTCAGATGTTTTAAACCACTAGTGATTATAAACTCTAATTCTTCACTTGAGCTAACTTTGACTTGATTCAGAAGGATAGCTTGACCTTTATCCATAACCTTGTGCATCTTTGACCGCTTGAACTAACTTAAGTAGTTTTGTGTTATCATCAAAATCACTTTAATTGTTGTTGGTAATTCAAGTGTTGTCATCATCAAAACTAAGTAATTATCAAATTTAAACAGTTGCTTCTCAAATCTAAGTATAAAACGATATCAATACTATTTTATAAATTTATTAAGTATAAAATTAATTTTTAAGATTTAACTTTTTATTTAAATTTAAAATTTAAAATTTTGGTTTTTTTTAAGTTATCAAAAATCAATTTTTCTAAAGAAGTTATCGAAATTATTTTGAATTAAATGTATTACTTAAATTAAAAATTATTTAATAATTTTAAAATTTTATAAATTAAATTTTTTATTTCTAAATGTATTGTTTTAACTTTTAATATTACGTTTTAATTTTAAATGAAATATTGTTTAGTTGGAGTCTAAATGTTATCATCACATTATTGTCACGTGTTAAATATTCTAAAATATTGAGTTTTAAAATATAATATTAAAAAATTAAAACCAATCAAAATAGAGAAACTAAAACAATATTTAATATTTTTTAAAATTTGTTTTGGTTTTCAACTCTATTAAGAGCACATATCCATCAAGAATTAACCACTTCCCAACGAATTATTAGGGTCTAACTTGAAATAAAAATTAGGAGATAAAAAACTCTCCATTACTTTGTGGAAGTTATGGACAACAAGGAATGATCGTGTGTTTTCAAAAAACAACAATGCTATCTTGTTAACATTCATATTTGACACAAATATTTACATCGTATATATTGTTCATCTTATTTATACGGTCAATAGTATTTTCTTAAAATAATTTTTTTTATGAACAATGTTATGAATAATACGTGAACAATATTATGAATAATATGTGAACAATGTTCATGAACAATAATTTTTAGTAAACATAGTTGATTAATGAAATGAAAAAAGTTGATTAATGAAGTGATGAAGTTGATTAATAAACGATTAAATATTAAAAATAATTTTTAGTAGTAAAATAAAATTGGTTAATGAAAAGTAAAAAATTGGTTAATGAAGTTCTAAAGTTGATTAATAAACGTCTAAATATTAAAAATAATTTTTAACAGTAAATAAAGTTGGTCAATAAAATATAAAATATTGAATAATAAAGTTATGTAGTTGATTAATCACACAATTTTATATTAGTATCTTTTAATATAATTTTTTTTAAATATCTTTAAAAAATATTTATTATTATAATATTTCCTATTCAACGTATTGATGAACAATGAGATACGATGTAGGTGTATATTGTGGTGTAATAATATCATTTTGGTTTTAAAAAACCTAATGATTGCGTGTTTTTAAAAACAAAAATGATATGTTCACACCAATTTTAACACTACATCATATACCATCTGTCGCAACGCGAAAAACAACTAGCGAAAAATAAACAGAAGAGTTGTCACCAATACTTTATTCATCCTGAAGAGGAAAGGAAACAATCGAAGAAAACCTGGGGGGAAAGGAAAAAGGATGTCATCGCAACCAAGTCTGAGATCAGGAGTTGGTTACACTAAGAGAAGGTATTAGCACCCCTTCGTGTCCATCGTACTCGATGAGATCTACGCTTGTTGTTTTGCTCAAAGAGTGTAGTCATCTAAATCTCCATCTGCTAAACTAGAAGGAATGAGAATGAGAAACGAAAGGGGGAAGAAGGAAGTTGACTCGAGAGGATATCGCATTCCAACTTATGTATCTCATCGGGAATAAGAATCAGAGTCGACATAGTTCTAACCAGAACAGGGAAGTTTACTCCCCAAGACATGGCGTCTCGTGCCAACATATCTCATCGGAAATGAGAATCAGAGCGTCATAGTTCAGCTCACTATGTGTTACCTTGATTGTTTGTGTTTTTTAAGATTGACAGTGTCAATGTTCGTGTTCCAACAGTTAGGTGTTATCGCTCGTTGAATCAAGTCTTACGCGTATACTTGTTTGCGGTAGAACGAATTTGACATGTCCTATCATCTGCAACAGAGTGAGATGAGAAGAGAAAAGACGAATGTTTTTATTTTTTTTTTCTTTTAAGAGAAATGTTTTCATTGCTTTTTGTTTGTCGTGTGTGTAACATTAAAATTTATGACGATGGAAACAAATACTTTGCATAATGATCCATGCGTCTCACACACAAAACATCCTAGAAGAGGTAAAGTATTCACCCGCTCATCATTTCCCATATACTTAAAACTGATAACATTACTAAATACACATTATTTATTAAGTGTTTTTTATTTGTGTTTAAATGGAGAGGAAATAGTCAAAGTTTGAAAAAGAAAAACTAAGGGGAGACTAACATTATCCTAATGTTATCATGCAATATTGTTCCTATAGTTGGGTTTGAAATGATCTACCCTAAGTTAGCATACAAAGGACTATTCTAATATCTATCCTAATCCAAACTTAATCAAAGACTAAGCTAGAATAGGTACCTAACATGTATCTTACTTCAAGCTTAATTGGGAATTAAGTTGAAATAAGTGTTTCCTAAGAGAGCAAGCAAAAGAGAAATGAAACAAGAGATGAGATGAAAAGGAATATGAAAGTAAACACCAAGTCAAATAGACTTACCTCACAAACAAGCTCAAGCAATTGATGGTTGAAATTTTATGTAAACAAACTCAACTAACTAGATAGTTGAACATTTATGCAAACTATGTCCTAAAACTAATGCAAATGCCATACAATGGCTCTAGATGTCACACAATCAACAAGAAATATGAAATAGGTTCTAAGAGGTTATAATCCTATATAGGTCAGTATCTAAACAATATTGAATCCTATATATGTTAATTAAAGTCCTAAGAAAGATTAAACAATTTCTAACTATGCCCTAAGTTAGCACACATTCAATGTTATTCACAAACTATGCACAATTGACTTTTAAGGGTCACACAAATTGATTTAAGGCATACATATGATATAAGGTCAGTAGTGTGTATCACGAGGAATGAGGTTTGAAGTGTGCATAAATGGCCACGACATTCATAACAAATTGCATTCAAAAGCTTAGACAATCTTTCTTACACAAAGAAATGTCACTTAAGATGTAACAATCACTTTAGGTTGTATGATGCACAAACAAGTATGAAATGGACATATAAATGATATGGAATCGAATTTAAAACATGTATCCAAGGTATGAGAATGATCTTAAGTTTTCTTAGAAGTTCCATGTTAAAGTTTCTTTAAGAGTCACACAAGTTTATACACAAGTAGTTCAGTTAAGACTTATAACATGTTTTGATCAAACAAGGCACAAGTAATCATGAAAGTATGCATATGGAATGGTATAGGTCAGAAATGAATGCATATTTAGATGTTTAAGAATGAACTATAATTGTCATGAAAGTTCTATGTTGAAGCATCTTTAAGAAGTCAAGACAAGTGAGGCACAAAAACAAGTTTCAAATATTTCCTAAAGACTTGTAACTTGTAAGTCATGTAAGAAGTGAAATACATAAAGCATATCCATGTATAAGCATCCAAGACAACATGTACAAGTTCTACTCCTATCAAATATCTTGGTTTACCTATTCGAGCAAACACAAAATGGTTGGACAAATGGGCTTAAGTGTTAAATACAGTGAAATCAAGGTTAGCTACTTGGAAGAACAAATATCTCTCCATTGGAGGTAGAATTGTCATCCTGAAATAAGTCTTATATACGATTCATGTGTATTTTCTCTCCTTCAAGGCCCCAGAAGGTATAATTCTCAAATTAGAATCCATATTCAAGAAATTTGTATGAGGGATGTGAGGTAGGGAGAAAAATCAATTGGGTCAAGTGAGATTTGGTGTGTAAACCAATAGAGGAAGGGGGCTAGGAATTAGGAGGTTAGACATCTTTAATTCAGCAGTGTTAGGCAAATGGAAGTGGAAAATTAACAATGAAAAAAGGGTATTTGGTTCTCCGCTTTAGTTAATAGGTACAAGTTGAATGCGAAGAAAATGGATCCAGGAGGTAGAGGTAGTTCGAGTTGGTGGAAAGAGTTGTGTGCTTTGGATATTGGAAATCTAGAAATGTCGCGCGAATATTCTGTGAAGTATGTCTACAACAGTATTATGCCTGAAAGTACAACGGAGAATCGAAAGTTGTGGTCGAAGATTTGGAATGCAACAATTCCTTCAACAGTTTCTAGTTTGGTGTGGAGATTGTTGCAAAATTAGATTGCAAATGTAAATAATATAGAAAGAGGGGTATCTTGTCACAAGGTCAAAATAGGTGTGCGAGCGGATATGGAGCGAGGAATCAGTATCTCACCTGTTTTTTTAGTGCCATTTTTGCAGGTGTTTGGATTTATATTTATATCTGGATTGGAGTCTCAACAGCTCTTCACAAAGATGGTTGACAATATATGTTGTAGTTTGAAAATCTTCTTAGAGACGGAAAAGTGACGTCATTAAAGTTACGAGCCTTATGGTGTGCATGTATATGGAGCATTTGGATATGGAGCATTTGGAAAGCAAGGAATCATAAAAATTTTAAGAAGGAAGAAATTCAGTTGATAAAGGTGATCGAGGAAGCAATAATACTAGCTTGGAGATGGTTAAAGTTAAAATCAAAGAGGAACAAGGAAGAGCTTATAATGTGGTGGTTAAATCCCAAGACCCGCTTGAGTTAGAGTTTTTAGGATGCATCTAATTTAAATGGTTTATTTATTTATTATGCAACTGAATTTTTTGATTTTTGACTGTGAAATCTGTGCAAATTTCATTTTTGGTATGAAACAATAAGTATCAACTCTTAGACTTTTAATTTTAGGTATTGCTCATGCCTTTACACTTTTAATTTTATGCAAGTTTTGTTGTTTTAAAAACAAAAGTACTGGATTTTCAACCTATAAAATGAAAATTGACAATCTTCCTTTGTGTAATCAACTAATTGTCCAATTCATGCAATGGAGTGAGAAGAATGTTCAACATGTATATATAAAGGTTAATTCAAAATAAACCATTATTATTAAAATAAAATTTTAAAAAAAAGTACACACATGTCAATATTGAATACAAATATAAGATTCCACATAGTTTAAACTTTACTATAATTAACCTTAAAAATATATAATATATACATCATATATCACAAACTACCTTCCCCTAGCAAGCATTTTTTCATAATTCTCAATAGATTGAAGCCTTTGAAGCATAAGTTGTTTTCTAAAGTTCTTAATGAAAGCATCAGCACTAGCATTGATATCTTCTTCACTTGGCAACCTCTCTAGCTTTCTTGTTTGATGATTCACTTTCTTCTCTACCTCATGTGATGATGATGATGAAGATGATGAAGGGTTTTTCTTCTCTTGGTTGGTGCTTGATGATTGGATATAGCTCTTTCTCATAGTGGCTTTGCTCTATTTTCTTTGATGTCAAAAATAAAGAAAGATTTTGTGTGTTGCAATGAATAGACATGGTTGCTTTTATAGCCTCATGTTAGATGGTTACTTAGGATTAAGGATTATTATATTGGAATTTACGAAGCAAAAAGGGATTAATGTTGGTGTTTTTTTTCTTTTAAACCACACGTTTGAGTCAACTATTTGAACCTACTTACCTTGGTTACCTCTTCAAACCAAAGTCAAAGATGGCTTTCAAGGAATAATAAGGTGCTTAGAAAGTTCCAGGCAGGCTTGATTTACACACTATTGTTAAAATAATATATACATACACGTGTATATATCTTTTTTTCTTAAATGTTAATATTGTGAGTTAGTATATATACAGTGAAACTTTTGATTTTTTAAATCTTTAAAAAATATAAAAAAAAGTTTTTCTTACTTTAAAAATATTTTTCTATTTATATTTTATAAATTTATATTTATTTTGTATTTGATTGAGTTTATTAAAAAAAGTTGTAAATATATATTTACAATTTTAATGTTGTAAAAAAGAATTTATTGATATCGATTGAAGGAACTTTTAAATTGTTTGTCAACCCTAACTAACAAATAATTTATTTTCAAGTGTAAATAAATGTCTCTCTAAAAATGCATTGCCTTTATTGATTAGTTTGTGTTTGTTTCAAGGATTAAAATTATATTCATTTGAATCATATTCCTAAGATTATTATTCTTGAAAATATTATTTCAATTTAAATGTTTAGTAAAAATTTAGATTCCTAGGAATAATTATGAAATTTATTTAATTTAATATTATAAAAATAAAAACTAATTGTAAATGTGAATGATAGTGAGAAATTATAATTAGTTAAATTTATTACCATGAGAATGTTATATTTCCACCTTTTAAATCTTGAAATAAAAAAAAAAATCATGTGTAAATAAGATTCTTTGAAATAAAAAAATACCTTAAAATTATTTTATGAAACTTGAATCAATATGAAAATATACTATTTCCACAGTCATATTTTCAAGAATATTTTTTTAAATCTTGAAACAAACATACCTTAAATTTTAAGATGAACAATATGGACAGTAAATAATGGCGTGAATATTGTCCTTATTGTGCTGTAAAACATTAAAAAAAAAATAGTAATTGTTAGAAACTTTGTATTGACTTGTAAATTCATTTAAAAAATAAAAGTAGTAATTGTAAGAAACTTTGTATTAGCTTGTAAATCTAATATAAATATATAAACTCTAAACTATTTTGAAAAACCACGACTAACCTTTTAATTATAAACATTAACTATCATATTTTCATGGTTAAAATAGATTAATTACACCATTGCTCAAATATTATTGATTTGATAATTAATGCAGTCATCACATAATTTAATCCATACATTTTTTTTAATACAATTTATTTATCATTAGTTGATTGTGAATTTGAAAAGCCTAACCCTAATCTGATTAGCTTTAATACACATTCATGATTCATATATATTTGTTTGGAACATCAATAACCAATACTTAAATAACCACAAACACATTGAAGATTTCCATTTTCCGAATTCGTATCACAAACCATATTGCTCTCAATCTCTCCTATTACCATTATCACCCTCTTAACATCATGATCTCACATCTCCATCACTATAACCCCTACACTCAATACTCTCACCACTACCATGAATAATCTTAATATTTAATCTTGAAGATAAATTTAATATTTTGAAGGAAACTTTATTCTTGAACCACTCTCTCAAAGGTTAGAGATTTTATTCTTGAATCATTATATGAAAAACTATATTGTAGACTATGATCATTTTGATGTCCATCTTTTAAATATTTA
Source organism: Lathyrus aphaca (assembly GCA_963966055.1). NCBI lineage: Eukaryota > Viridiplantae > Streptophyta > Magnoliopsida > Fabales > Fabaceae > Lathyrus > Lathyrus aphaca. The sequence continues at coordinate 588,707,577 of OZ014521.1, forward strand.
TCTTGTTGCAGTTAAAAGTTGGTGCATATTTTTTTTGTATATTATTTGTATATATTTGTAACTATGTCAATGTTAAAAATTGAAGAATGATTTCAAACTTTACAAATGATAATTTGATAGATATATGATGTGAATTCAAACAGGACCCATGTGATAACACGAATTTCTTACTAGTTTTTATTAAATCTCATTGGTTTATTACCCCAATGATTATCATGACATCTTTAGCTTGAAACAACTAAAGTACCATTTTCCAAACTTCAACTAAACCATTCTCTCTTTCCATATTTCCAAACATCAACTAAACCTTGAGTGATGTCTACAATTTAAGATTGAGAGACCTCCAAGGTTGATCAAACAATGAATCACAATATGAAGAAAATTAATGACAATGGATTATTTGTCAAACGGTTGCACGACGATTAGTGATAGGAATGAGAATAGGTCAGGTCGACCTTATGAGTCTAAAGCGTGATTTATTTAAATTGGCTAGATCTGACCTATTTGTTTAAAAAAATGTCAGATTAAATTTTTTTTAGAAGTTTATTTAATTAAATTGATCAAATTTAGATTATTACAAATTTATATGAAGCCTTAGAGGCTGATCTATATATGCATATCTTTTAGAAAACAAATTAAATTAATAGTATATAAAAGGTTATGGTGTCTATTTAAAAAATATGTAAAATGGACTACTTAAAAACCTTAATATGAAATATACTTTTAAATAGGTTTCTAAACCATATCAGGCTTTAAAAAAAAGGTCAGGTCAGGCCAATAAAAATCTTATATTAGTTAGGTCATACACCAAGCTTAGACCTTAAAAATTTATTGTAAATTAGGTTTATGCCTGGTCTATTCCCACTCATAATTCCTGGTGAGAAGGCTACTCAAGACCTACCTCCACTACTAAAAAAGTAGTTTTTAGTGTTAGCCAAAAATGGACGCTAAAATCTTAAAAATTGACACTACTAAGAATTAACTCCCACTTGGCATCAGAAGAAAAACTAGTTTAAAACCTCTTAAACTAGTTATATTATTTGATGGAAATCAACTTTAGCTAACGTAGCCTCGGTATATCTGAGTCTACACAAATTGTAGGCTACAACCAATGCTACAATATTTAAAATACCAAAAGTCAACAAAACTACATAGCATCGATTGGACTGACGCTAAAGTTGTCATTTGGAAAGTCAACATTTTTTTTTAATAATCAACAAATTAGTTGGTCTCGGCTTAACCGACACTAAAGTCGGCTATCAAAATGTTAACATCTATGATAGTGTCAGCTCATCGACGCTACAATCAATTTTTTTTCAATTTATATAAAATTATCTTACTCTGCATTTTATAAAATCTTTTTGCACCTATTTATACCATATTTTGCACTAATTAATGAAAATTCAGAATACCAGAATCATTTTTTTATGAGCACAAGTTATTAGTCAAACTCTATAGCTGATCTGCCGTGAATCTTTTTTCATCATACAACACATTGAATAAAGATTAATGGCTACACCAAAATAACACATTGAAGAGATATGGATAACAAAGTATTTTATTGACGGGAATCCTAATCCATTGACTCAAGATTTTCATCATGTTGACTTTAAGTATATATTTTTAATCTCTATAACATTATATTTACATCTCTGACTATTTAGTTTGACTTAATTAAAAATATGTTTTGCTAAAATTCACTAGTTCCGCAGATATATATGCGGAAGTTTTCAACGAAAAACAAAAAATGGTGCGTCTGGAAGTATATCAGCAGAACCAAGAAAGGCATAATTGAAAATACACATGGTGGGTGAGAGACTCATGGGATGGGATAAGAAATTCTTTAGATGTTTATGTCTTGAATTGGTTTCTCAAATAACATAAATTCAGTTTGTCTACCCTTTGTTTAGGTATCCCACTATGTATCTTCAATAAAAACATCTCCTTCAATTTCCCTTAAATTCATAAGAGATAAGACTAATGTCATTTATGTAATCCATATTTCCATTAGAATCTTCACGAAAGGTGATATTCAATACTAAGTCCTCGTAGAACTCAAGAGTCGGGATATTTATTCAATTGATCATCCTTTAGCTCTAGAAAGTCACTTAAGGTTATCATATTTTTATACTTGACTTTCTTCTTTAAATTATAGCATGTGTTGTGTGTCATTAACATCATCAACCACTATCTATGAACCTCTAATATTGGGATCTAGGGTTTCTAAAGGTTATGTGTCATTAACATCATCAACCACTAGCTATGAACCTCTAATATTGGGATCTAGGGTATCTAGGAAAATTCATGAAACATTCTTATGTATTAATCAATTACAAAGTTTTTATCCATGTTTTGTATAAATGGATTTCTCTATTACCTATTTTTTTAAAGTTATGATGAGAGAAGATGCTTGAGGTAATTTTATCCCATGTTTCGATTAAACACCCATGTCTATTCTGGAACATCGATCGAGGGTTTAATCCTTTGGGCTATTAAATTCCTGTTATAACTAATACTTATTTTCTTGGTTTATCATTTTTTTCTTTTCTTAAATAAATTTTTCAATGCATACTCTCTTTGTAGACAACTCATTATGATCATGGAAACTTTGTCCTATTAAATTCTACAAATTTTTATATTATCTAAGGATGTATTTCATTGATGGAAATTGATGCATACTCTGTATAAGGATGTTGGGCCAAACACTTCCCATCATTATTTTTAAACCTTTCAATGAAGTCTATAGGAAAATCATCCACTTGTTTCTTTAAGTTGGTTAAATCTACAAACATAACTTCATAATAAGGCTGGTAAAATATGCCAGAGGAATTTTCCATGTATTCCTATGTTTTTATTGAACTACATCTTCATTGTATCAACTACAAGGTTAGGACCTTACAATTATTGGCTAAGAGGTATCACCTCAACTGCAGCTGCCTGGAACCACATGTTCTCTAGAGAGTTCTATCAGACATTGTTGAAATTAGCTTAAGGTAGAGTATTCCCCCGTGGATGATATTGATTAAAATGCTCAATGTTTCAATTTTGTATTCCTGGAACATTATATTGGTAAAATGGATTAGTTATTCATTATTATTCACCAATAGAACCACCATCTAGTCTTGATGTGGTATAACACATGAAGATTAGAACTGGTACATCAAGTATTGACAGATATGTGTTAGAATAATATTTGTTCATGACATATATTTATTGGGGTTTGATGATAAAAAAGTATTAAAAGAATAATGCTATAATTTGATGTGTGTTTCATGTATGCAGATTCTAATACTTATAAATATATTCAAAATCTGATATACAAAATCACACTTGAGAGAAGCTGAATTGCAAGCTTCTGGTGGTACAAAATTTGAAGAATACATTCTAAGTGATGTCTGGCGTAAACTCTAAAGCTGAAGGTCTCAGCAGCAGCAAAAGAAGCAACATATTGTCTTTACACTTAGTGAATGTAAATTCACTTTTGGTGATCATTTATATTTAGTGAGAAAGTTGAAGCTATTTGTACTACAGAAAATCTTAATCAAGCGGATTGATTGAGTAGAAGTCTTGAATCCGTCGGATTTAAGCAAGGAAGTCTCAGGATGAGGGTCTGAGTAGAAGTCTTGAACCTTGGGAGTTTAGGCAGGGAAGTCTTGGGTTCTTGGAACCTGAACAAAGAAGTCTTGGATTGCGGGTCTGAGCAAGGAAGTCTTGGGCTAGAGGGGCTTGAGCAGGAAGTCTTAGGTTTGTGGAACCAGAGTAGGAAAGTCTTAGGCTGAGGGCCTAAGCAGGAAGTCCTGAATCTGTAGGAATTAAGCAAGGAAGTATTGAGCCTTAGGGGTTTAAGCAAGAACTCTTGGACTTAGGTTCTCAGTAGTGTAAAAGTATTATGCATAATGCATAAGCGGTTGTAATCATGCTTTGATTATAGTGAAAATATCTTGTGAAACAGGGGACTGGACTACTATCAGTTTGGGAGGAACCAATTTAAATCTTTGTGTCTTGTGTTATTATTTATTTGCTTCTGTTAACATTTCGCTGCTTAGTATAACCATAATCTGAATATCACTTTAGATTTTGAACTCCGATCAAATGCAAACTAAGAAACAGAAAACATGATTCAATCCCCCATTCTTGTTTACTTTTCTCACCTCTAATATGTTGTTTGATTAGCTAAGAAATGTGTATAATAACCTCATTTTTATGAGTTTAATAATCAACAACTAGTACTTATGATCATGTTAAAAAGCCAAAAGTGTGTCCTCCAGCATAAGACATGTGTGCATGTAAAGCTTTCTCATAATGAAAAACTTGTAACAGGTCTGCTTTCAGGTGACCTTTATACCATATGTATGTATCTAAGTTAAAAGTCAAGCATATAATTCTCCATTGAGTTCCCGATAAAGTTACATGTGGAAAAAGTACTAGGTTGAACCCATGAAAGTATTGTTGTCACGACGGCCAATTAGCTTATATCAATAGCGCTTATCTGATATTGGTTCCCTTGAACTCCTCAAAATACATAAGTGACAGTATCGACTCGTTTATCTTAAAACTCCATGACTTGTTGAACCTCATTATGAAGCATGAGTTTAAGAATGTTAGTAAATTTTTGAGAGACTTGATACATTGTGTCATGTATCTCCATGTTTGTTTGTTGTCTACTAAAAGATATTGTCATTACCATCATAATTTCAAGTGGATCACCAGACATGTCTCTAGAAGCATTGAGATGAGCTACATATGTTGTCATTTCCAACATACGTGGAGGTTTGTCAGGTATTTGTTTAGCCTGATTTCCTTAGTGATGATGAAAATTGTTGGTTCATGTTGTTGATGTTTCTCATGAATGCACGTGCATATGTCCAACATAGTATTGCCATGTATAGTTGAAATTTTCCAGTAGTACTAGTCGTAGTGTCTCATTAGACGTACCAAATATATTAGAAAAGTTAGCTAAGATAATGATTAATAACTTTTAACAATGATTTTCTTTTGTTTAAGCAACTAGGTTTAGGAGGGAACTTTTTCCCAATAATTATTAATTTCTTGATTACTCTTTAAGAGTTTTAAGTAAAGTAGTTTGGATTAATGAGCTATAAACTATAATTTCATAAAAAGTAAGATAAAGACAAAACAATAAAAGGAAAAAATTACAAGTTCAATAGTTTATTAAAATGAGGAATTGCTTTTAAAACAACATAGTTTATTAGAAATAATACTGAAATAACTTAGTTTTTGGAATAATGACAAAAATGACGTATATTGAGTTGCATTCGTCATTCCAATTGACGAATGTTTGAAAAATTTCTTTAAAATTACACACATTCGTCAATTGATATGGCTAATGTGTGTAATCCAATTTTTCTTTTTTCAAATACAAGGATTCGCCAAATCATATGGCGAAAGGATATAATTTTTTTTGAAAAATTAGTAAACATTCGCCAACTCATTTAGCGAATGGGTGTAAATTAAGAATAAAATTTTTAACACATTCGCCAATTCATTTGGCGAATGCATGTAAAGTAAATAAATAAAAAATTAAAAACACACTCCTTCGCCATCTCATATAGCGAATGCATGCATATCTTAAAAAAAATCTTTTGTTCTCATTCGTCAAATGGTTTAGCAAATATGCATTCAAACTACATTATTTTGGTAATATATCTGAATACTACGCTATTTTGAAAAATAATTTATTAAACTATGTTATTTTAAAAAAAATCTCATCAAAATGACATGACATGTATAATTTAACCTTAATATGTGATTTGCTAAAGACTTCAAATCATGCATTCATGTATTTACACGATCGCGACCTTCTGATTAAAATCATACTGTCTTCATTTTAGCATAATATTTTTTAAATTATAAAACAAAAATTAAATCCACTTTTTCTAATTCATCTGATCAAGATGAAACGACTAATAATATTATAGCTGCGTGATTGTGTGAAAAGTTGAATGTAAGAGAAGTTACCTCCTTTCACATCGCATTTTTGAGCTTTAAATTTGTTACATTAATTTAATCAAAAACTATAATGTTATAAATAGTAATTATTTTATATCACATATATAAATTTTACTCATTAGTTTTGTTATAAATTTATTTTTATGTTGTTTAATATTATAAAAATTAATTAAATTTTAAATAATAACTCAAATTTATTATTATTATTATTATTAAATTTAAAAAAATTATTTAAATTTTATATTTAAAATTCTAAATTTGTTGAGCTGGTCCTGTTTTCTTTTGATATCTGTTTTGACTTTTTTTTAAATGATTTCTTCAGTGTAACATAATTTTGTGAAAAAAAATTTACAAAGAAACTTTTCATAAAAATTTTAAATAAAAATTTGGTTTGAATAGTTATTTTTAAAATGTTATTTTAGATATTTCATCATTTTATCGGGAAAAAAAAATTAAATTTCAAAATTTCAAAAAAATCACTTAATTTTGAAGCTATTTTAAATAGATTTTCATAAAAATCATTTTCGAGAAACACCTTTTTAAAAAATTATGATTTCGACTATGTTTTGATTTTTAATAATGTATATTTATGTTTTACGATGTCAAAAGTAGTCATGTAATTTATAAAAAATAAATATTGAAAAATTTATAGTATTTTAAAAAACGATTTTATAAAATCTATTTTTTTTTTAAATAATTTTTTTTAAAGATAAAACAACCTGATCCATAATATAATTTGAAATTTCAAAATATTCAGCCTACAATTAATCCATCTTGATTAGACCATTCAAAATCCAATGCAGCTTGAGGCATTTATTAATGACGGAAGTAGCAATTATTCAAATCTTGTTAGGTATATACGTCAAGTAAAATGATTCTAACTTTAAAAAGAAATGTTAAAAAATTAAAATGAGTCAACTTTAATTGTAGAGAATCTCTTGGAGAAAAAAAAAACTTGCTTAAGTTAGGTAACTATGACTTAATTAATTAGCTAAAAGATTTTTATTTTAAATTTTTTGGATACTAGAATATTACTAGTAACATTATAAGAACAATGATACGCTGACTTTTTTAGCATGGGCTTGTAAAATGACTTGGATTCTATCTCATGCTTGATAGGAACGAGTCATGGTCATCTATATCCAATAATAATCCTATGTAATACCTAAATGTATAGATATATATATTTGACCAATGTTATGAATATGATATGATAGGGAATATAGATAACTTTACTTCTTTTTGTTGACAATAGAACATGTTGTATGTTCACACGTTCACATGGTGTATTAACTCAATAAAATGAAATGAAATTCATTTTTAGTAGTCAAAAGTATATATCGATATAATATGAAATCTCTCACTTCAATGTTTATTTTTCTAATACTTTCAATAAACTTCCATTCAGACTTCCTTATATATGGGATCTCTCTCACTTTCACTCAAACACTTTTAAAGAAATACATATTAGTTCAAAGCTAAACTCCTCTATTTACAACTTATCGCCTAATCACTATCTTGTGCAACTTCTACCTAGAAACTTTTTAGATATGAGACCCCCTTTCGCTTCCTAATAGTCACAAATCAGTGACAATACCTCAAGAAACAAAAAAGAGAAGAACATTATTTCAACTGCAATATTCAATTTTGCTTAAAAGCTTTAAATTAAGAATAATACACTCTTTGTTTAAAAGCTAATGAGTGAACAATTAACACCATATAATCAGTCTACCTCAATGTATCAAAAGATGCAAGAGTGACTTACAAAGACACACTAAAGAGACTCTCAAAACCTAAGACTCTAAACTTCCCCTAATTTTTACAAAATAATGAAAAGCCAAACTACATTAGGTTTAGGTATCTCTTTATATAACCCTCAACAATCCATGGGCTTCGAAATTTTCACCCAGATATTACTTGATCCACATGATGAGGGTTGCATCAATTATGCAGAAAAATATCATTAAATCTTGGAACAAATCATCAAGTTTCCTAAATTTCTTAACATCCAATTTTAGAAACTTATGAACAGTTGGAGATTAAATCAAATGTTCCAGATTAAATCTTTTTTACCTGCGAAAATAAGTGAGATATATCAAACAAAAATCTCACAGAATTAAATAAAATTTGTCAAGAAAAAAATAACAGCCTGTACTGATATTCTGGTACAACATGTCACAACATCTGTCAGAACATCTGCCTTCAACGTTAACTGACCAACATTATAGGACATCTCGCCCAACATCTTACTAAGAACTATATTTTAGCAAAATTGTTGCAAATCCTACAATTTCCCTCTTTGGCCAACTTGACTAAAAATCATTTGCTCAATGCACTTGGAGAGAGGAATAAAACCACAACACACAAAACACAAGCTACGCGAACAAGTTTATTGTTCCCTATATCATACATAACAATTGCTTCCCTCAAGGGGAAAACCCAAATCACTAGAAAACCAAACCCAAACTGTCTTAGTTCACACATCCTTCCTAAGGGAAAAACCCAAAGCACAAGATATACATACATTAGAAGCACATACAACAGAAGCCTCACTCATTAGAAGCACATACAACAGAAGTCTCACTCATTAGAAGCACATAATGTCAGAACATGTGGCTTCACATCATTACACACATACACCACACTAGTAGTAGCAGCATAACAGACTATCATGCTCCCCCTAAATAATTGCATACAACAAACAATCCAAATATACTACTCAACACAAATATACTTCTCTTCCTTTAACATTAGTATAATCCTATCACAATGTTAGGCAACATGTCAAGACAAGTGACATGAGAAAAACAACATCAACACTTTACTCCCCTTTTTTAGCCAAAAATTGACCCAAAAATTAGAGTAAATGGAAACACACACTAGCAATGGAACCAATAGTTCTAATGGAAATAAATGGAAATACAAAATAAATATTAGGAGATTATTACAAGAAAAACAAAACAGACCCAAAAACAAAAAATCTTCATCTTTGGAGCAAACTATCTACTTCAGCCACCTAAGCCAATGAAATTGACCAAATCCTCATCAGCTACCACGTCAGAGTCATGTTGTTAATCATGTCTTTTCTCGAAGGATTTCATCTTTGTCATAGATTTTTTCCCTGTCCTAGATGCTCCAGTAGATGGTCCAACAGATGTCACAACTTCAGACTTCACTTTCTTTGGATCCATACTCTTATCCTTCTTGGCATTCAACAAATGACCCTTTTCAACATCAGTATGTTTGCAAGACTGACTCATGTTGAAACACAACTTGGTAGTAGGCATAAGCAATATGATTTTGGGATTAAATAGGGAACAAACAAAATTCCTTGCTTGTATCGCCTGATCAGTCAATGAGAGAAATCTTGAAGAAGATGTAATTATTGTTGTTATCAGAGTATTGCTCACATAAGAGAGATGTATTCTCTTGTTTCTTTTTCTCTCTTTCCAAACTTTGACTACAACATTTGAAATCTCTATGTTATTGAAAAATATTTTTTTTGAATACACGTGCACAAAAAAAAATGTTTTCAACCCACTTAATCTGTAATTTTTATAGATCTTCAATAGTAAAAATTCTCAAAACATCTCTGACACAATGATGACATGTTACAATGACCTTGTCTTGTTGACCATAATGAATTTCTTGACTATCCTACTTGTAACCGGCTTGTGATATTATAATGTCATGACATCCTATTTAACATTGTATTCGCTTAGCATCCAACTCAATTTGGAACAACATATTTTTCAACATTTTACATAGTCTAAAAGATAGACACAAATCATATTATTGTTGATTCAAGAGACAAAATTATTTCTCAAGAAGAAATATTCTTAGAACAAATCTGAAGTCCATACAACGGAGTAAAAAACAAAGACAACACACAACAAGAACCATCACCACAAAAGCATTTTTATTGATTATTAGTTTTAGAAAGAAATGAGAGAGCAAATTAAATATGATTTATATTTAACTTTATTTAAAAGTATATATATTATAAAAAAATGATTAAGTAGATTAAAAATTGTTCTTTTCATATATAATTTGAATAAAACAAAATATATATTTTTTCTTGGTTGATAAAGGGTGATGGAATATTTCAATTTGCCGAATCACATAGATGTGAGTGAAATATATATTTCAAAAAAGTATTAGGGATAAATTTGAGTTTCATGAAACTAGTGAGGGGGTAGAAATGATACTTTTCTCATAAGATATTACCTTCTTTCTATTATTTTAGAGTAGTATTTGAATTCCACACATCTTAAAGGTAACGTGTGTTAATGAAGTTTTATATATATATATATATATATATATATATATATATATATATATATATATATATATATATATATATATATATATATATATATATATATATATATATATATATATATATATATATATATATATATATATATATATATATATATATATATATATATATATATATATATATATATATATATATATATATATATATATATATATATATATATATATATATATATAACTTTATTAATATAAAGGATTTTTCTATTTTTTAAATAAATTTACACAATCAATTCATCATTATCATCCGTTTGCATTATTTTATGAACGATTAAAATAAAAATCAAACTCTTTCTAACATCCAACGTTTCTGATTAAATATCTGTATAAAATTATTTTTCAATTCAACATAAGTTTAACAAAAGACTTATGTTTTTGTCTGAGTTTGACCTTTTTGAATGCCTAATTGACCTATTAGTTTACTTAAAAAAGCTTATATCATTTAAATATATGTAAATAAGAAATTTAACAAATGTTTAAATAAGCTAGAGAATCAAAAGTATAATGAGACTAAATGTTTGTTTCCATTGATTTATCTGAGCTTACCTAGTATCATAAGTTTTGTGAGATGATTTGTTTGAGAAAACTTATAAAAAGACCTTATAACATTATTCACATGATTTATTTCAACTTATTTTCATAAGTTCTTAAATATAACTAAGTTGTATTCTTGTATTTTAATATGAAGAATAAAATACAATATAAAAATAATACATGCATTAATATTTAATAAATAGGTCGGTCTGATAGGCTTATAAGACTTTTTCTATGGCTTGCGGCCTAGCCTATTTAACTAAGTAGGTTTATAGAAAACCTAGGTCTTTTTTATTTAAAAAAAAAGTCTGGCCTTGGCCTATGTAGGCTAGACCTTAAGCCCATGTTAGTTGATATGACTTATTCCCATCCTAATGATAATGCTACGAAGTTCGAGAAATTAATTTTTTCAATTACTCATACATATAGAAAATATCCAATTTATATAAATATAAAATCATATCTAGTACGCAATCAAAATGACATACAATAAATGGTTTATATTGAACTAGGTCTTCTATAACTTTAGGTGTTCTTGTGCTACATTTCTCATAAACTCAAACATGTCTCAAATGTCACAAATAAACATTTATTGTCATGTCACAAATGTTTTCTACTCCAACGGCAAAACATCCGGAAGAACGTTTAAGCTTACTGATCTCACCCAATCAAAGATATCCTAGACGAAACCCACTATCTTCTACCTTACAGACACAATCAAAGGGTTGTCAAACTTGGGTACCGTTTACCTTCAATTGACAACGAATGAAACATTGTATTCGACAAATTTAAGCTCAAGACTCAAACGAATGTTATAGTTATGTGGGAAACGTATTTCAATTTCGAAGAGAAATTTTCGCTTAAAGATATCATGGAGATATGCAAGCGTCCAATGATATTGAAATGTTATATTTAATTTTATGTTAAAATCATCGTTGTAATATTCATTTTATATTAGGAATGCTCATTTTATTTTTGAAAAGTTTATTTTGTGTTGAATCTATAACTAGTTTTTTCTCAAAAATATAACAACGAAATATTTTCGAAAATGTATCTTCAGAATTAATCAAACTCAACATATGTGACTGTCATTCAGAATGATCTTTCTTGAGTGTAAAAATGATTCGACCAAAAGATATATAAAGATATATACGTGGAAATACACACGGTTGTTAAGTAATAGATAGGGTGTAAAAACAAACTCATAATGAATTTTAAGGTAAGAAGAAATAAAGCCATAACACATCCCATAAACACTGAACTCCGCATTCGTGTTGAAGATTTTCAGAGAGAGAGAGAGAAATGAAGGCCATTGAAGCCTTACACTTACGGTGTATGCTTCCACTATCCATCACCAAAAAACCTCTCTTTACACACCAAACACCAACCCCATTATCATCAATTTCAAACCCACAATTGAGTTTAACCTTATCATCTTCTCAAACTGCTACTGTCAGAACAAGAGCAGGTTGGTTTTCGGGTCTTACAAAGGACAATAACAACAAGATGAATTTGCCTGATACTGTTAAAGCTGGTGACCCTGTTCTTCATGAGCCTGCTCAACAAGTTGATCCTAGTGAGATTAAGTCTGAGAAAGTGCAGAAAATTATTGATGATATGATTAGGGTCATGAGGAAAGCTCCTGGTGTTGGGTTAGCTGCTCCTCAGATTGGAATTCCTTCTAGGGTTAGTTACGTTTTTGATGATTTCTGTGGTTTATGATTTATACCCTTTTTTTCAATTTTGTGGGTTTGTCTTGTTTCACTCACTCTTGTTCTATAGGTTAAGGTTGTACTTGTTTTGTTAAGAATGAGAATGTACTAATGTAGAATGAAAGTACTTTTTTATTGCATGCTGTTCCGAGGTGGAATCAGAAATGTGTAGTGATGACTTGATGCGGTGGAGTAAGTTTCCTACACGGCGGAGAGAGGGCTGAACTTTAAAGTTAGCATTCTAAATTTCAAGTCAGTTTTTGAGTGAAAAGTAGTGTGAAAGTAGATTATGGTTAGAATATACCTAGGTCTTGCGCGTGATCCTTTTTATATATGAGAGGTGGTTAGAAATCTCCTTGTTTTCCGGAGTGGTATGCGGGGAGCAGTTGGATGAATGATCCGTGATATGGATTGAATACGGGCCTGGAAGACGTAGGTGTAGTGTGCCTCCAACACCTTATGAATTTGGACGGATGATTGAGCCTTTTTGTTACCGGGCCTCTGGTCGGCCCGGAACACTTGCTTATAAAATTGAAAGTGAAGATTTGGAACTCACTTTCACTCCAATTTGAAAAGTTTTGAGTTGCTATAATTTGAAAGTGAGTTGAACTTTGTCTTTTCATGTATGCAGATAATTGTTTTGGAAGATACCAAAGAGTATATTAGTTATGCACCAAAGGAAGAGACCAAAGCGCAAGATAGAAGACCTTTTGATCTTTTGGTATGTTTATATATGCTGATAAAAGGAGATTTTTGACAGTGAATATGTACTTTTGTCTTAAAGTTTCATTACGTCAATACGGATTTCATTGGTTTTCTTGTTGCAGGTGATCGTGAACCCCAAGCTGAAGAATAAGAGCAACAAGACTGCCCTATTTTTTGAAGGGTGTTTGAGGTTTGTCAATATTTTTCTTTTTCATTCATTATCCTTTCATTCACTTGTTCTCGCACACGGAACAGTTAAGAAATTAAGATATGAAATAGAAATGGTTGCATATCTTTCTTATTTGTGTGCATGTATTAATCTTCATATTTACCGGTTTTGTCAAATAGCCTGGTATAGCGTCGTTACAGTACTATAGTGTAGCATATTTTTAACAAACTGTTATTGTTCCGCGATAGTGATTTAGCACATAGTATAGTGGAATATGTACAAACTGCTATTTTCTGTGATACGCCATCGACATTACTCACGATTGCTTCAAGACTCTCAAGAGGCTAGTGACCATTTCACGACGAATGGCTAAACTTAGTCTAAAGTTCAGTACAAAACCAATATCGTATCCCCACCTTTCTCAATTACTTTGAAATACAGAATTTAGACAGACCTAATGGGAACACAGTGTCACTCAAGCAACATATTCGACAATATCTAATGATTTTCTCTTATTCTGTTCGAAGTGCATGAATTCCAAGTGCATTTATAATGCAATAACCTCCATTTAATCATATACTTCCAAACTGATATGCTAAGTGATATTATTCTTTACTTAATGGCTAAAGAGTTCTAATTGTTTCTTCCACATACAAGTTTTCTCAACTTACTGATACACAGTCCTTTAGTCCTTGGTACCATTAACATGCTTAATTGCTATAACATCTTGCAGTGTTGATGGATTTAGAGCTGTGGTGGAGCGATACCTTGACGTTGAAGTTACAGGTTTGGATCGTAATGGCAAACCGATTAAAGTAACTGCTTCTGGTTGGCAGGCCCGGGTTTTACAACATGAATGTGATCACTTGGAGGGGACACTTTATGTCGATAAGATGGTACCTAGAACTTTCAGAACCGTAGAAAACTTGGATCTGCCTCTTGCTCAAGGGTGCCCGAAACTTGGCCCTTGGTAAAACAGATTTTGCGATTTTGCTGCTGTCTCAGATAAATCCATCAACACAGTTGTACCCAGGTTTCTTGTGAACATCAATGAAAATTTTACATTTGTAGATTCCTAAATGCATACCAGAATCAATATTTTCGCAATAGTCTCAATTTTAGAAGGATGAACATAATCATGTAATCAGCTGTTTTGTTCCGCAAAGATAAAACCTTTCATTAATGATAGACACTTTATATCTACTGTTTTCATACTATTTTGCAATTATTCTAGTTAGTTTTTGATATTTTGGCAAAAAAAAAAATTAGTTCATGTTCTGTCTGGATAATATGATGGTAGAATATACATCTTACCATTAATGCCTTTTGTGTTTTGCTAGTCATCCATGTTTCTGTCATTGTACAATATAATGTGCACAGTCAAGTGAAGCACAATGCAATATATGAACTTAGCATCATCTTGAAGGCCCGCCCAACTGGGTAATACACAGGAATCCATTGACCGCTTGTTGCATCAAATCAAGACTCCTTTGGGAATATCATGCATGAATAGACTATCATTGTTACTCTTAGAGGCGATTAAATATGTTGACTCTTTATTGAAGAATCCTTGATGTCCTAAGAGGCGATTAAATACATTGGATCGTCATTGAATGATCTTTGTTGCTTTACGAGGCGATTAAAATGATACGCCTTCACTGAAGGATTTTGGTCATCTTATCATTCACTTAGTTGTTGGGCCTGCATTAAAGGTTCATTGTCGCCTTATCAAGCAGTTAGTTGTTGGACCTGAACTTAAGGATCATTGTCACCTTATTGGGAAATACATCGTTGGACCTTTATGGAAGAATCATTGTATCCCTATGAGGTGATTAAAATGTTTCACCTTCACTGAAGGATCCTTGTTACCATAATAGGCTACTCATTTAATGTCAAATAAGGAATCATCTCCACATTAACGGCTAACATGACCTAAGACTTGAATAACAGAAAAGCCTTAAGACTAAGAATTTCATAAATAAGCCTTCAAGGATAGTCATTATATAAAACCCGCCTTCAAGGATAGTCATTATATAAAACCCACGAAAGGCATGGTTGTTAACATGCCTATAAAGGGTAAGTATACATAAGCAAAATTGAACTCGCTCCATGCAAGTCTTAAGGGACTTGCCCCGCGAGAAAAACTAACTCAATCAAGGAGATATGGAGAAATACTCCATAAAACTAATTAACAAAGAAAGAAATTTGAGAAAAAAATTAAGAAAATCTCCGCATGATCTGAACATTCTCATCAAAAACTCTGGAGGGAAACGTTACAAAACCCCTCTAACGGGAAAATGAAACAAGTAGCACAAAAACAAAGGCCTAAGAGCTATACAAACCCGCTTTTGCGAAATCTCGTTTGAGGGACTCAACTTAATTAAAGTCTCAACCGAGGGAAATTTATAAATTGTAGGATATTTATTTTGATACAATTATGTGATATTATAAATATGATACAATTAATATTATTATGATAACTTTATCACAAATGTAAGTTGTATTTTTTGTTGTGATATGATGAACAATAATACAAGTTAAAAATGAGATTGATTATAAAAACAGGATAATATTTGTTAATTCTGCAGAAAATATAACAACAATTATATATCATAACCGTTATAATATCTCGCACGTTGTCTAGAAAAAAATATATCAAAACGGCACAGCTGAGAATCGAACCTAGGTCCATTATTTTTATCACAATGGTCTTATGAAAAATTCGTTGTGATATGGCGTGTGTTTTCCAATTTATTACAACGGTTATTGGGTCGTGATTGTAAGTGCCATATATACAACCACATTCTACCTAACAACGCTTGGGCCTGCGTGATTATATATCTTTCTCAATCATTGTTAAATGAGTTTTCTGTAGTAGTGTCAAACAATTGCATTTGTGGTTGAGGTTGTTTCGATGTTTGGCCTTATAATAGTAGATATTGAAATAGTTGGAACAACAATAAAACCTAGAAAGTTCCCTGTGTAATCAACATCGAGATCGAGATATGGTGTGATGTGGCAGTCGGAGAAGTTACTAGAACCTGGCCTCTTTTCCCAATGGGGGAGGTGGATCTCCAGGCATGATGATGAGGGAAGGCATGAGTCGTAGGGACGACATTACGTTGAACATATGATCGAGTTTCTTTGGAAGCTATCATTGTTGACGACTATGAAAGTGAATAGTGATATGATCAGTTAAACAAAGGTTGTGATCATGCAACACAAACATTTAAGAAGTTTAATGTGTAATTTTGCGAGAAACAAGAAACGATACACACACAAAGTCACTATCCTGACATGGAAAAAGAAAATGGTGATGTATTGTTGAAGTTCACCATGGAAGTTCTCTGATACGACGGTGAGAGTCTCGATATATAGAGAGGAGGATGTACCTTCGAGGTTAACATTCTAACACGTTAAAGAATTGTACCATGATGTGACATAAAACTACATTTATATATGGACAACAGTTAAAACCGTCCATGATGAATGTGAGACTTGATGCGGGAAACCGTTAGATGGACAACAATGGTTAAGATGGGTATAATATTGGTTCCAATACCTGACTCCTTAGTAAAGGGATAACGTTGGTCAATCTAAAGAAAAAATTTATCTATTAAACTTTATATTAAATCGATTTTATTGAGTCATTCGTCCAAAACAATAGAGTTATCAGAACTCTTTTGATACCACATTACGATGAATATCATCACTCCCTCCCAAATTCCAACAACTTTGAATAGATAAATTAGCATCAATGTTATTTTTTTAAACATTTACTTTCAACTAATCATTGAAGTTAATAAGATTTAAAGGTACATACACTGTGTCTTATTGTCTTGATTCTTCCTCCACCTTTCATGTCTTATTGTCTTGATTCTTCCTCCACCCTGTCTGTCTTATTCCTATGGAATTATAGTACTAATTCGTGGGGATTTCAATCATGCTACACAAGAAGATCTTTCGGTGCAATTATAGTAACTACATTATGGAAACATTTTTGATTTGGATAAATTCTTTGTTCAACTTTCAAATCAATTATATTTAGATGAGATCTTGCACTACCTACATTGAACCTTTATAATTTATGTATACAATTTTGATCTAAGTGGTTTGTTTTTATATGTTGAGTTGTCGAGTCATCAATCTTTGTTAGTTATGATCAATAATTAGGCAATTTTTATAAACTCTAATCATGTTTTATCTATAACTAATATTATGATTGATATAAGACTTTGATTTTTCATAATTCAATCTCTTTAGTCTAATATCAGCACTTGAATTTTTCCTGATAAATCCAATAGGCTAATAAGAAATTAATAAATTTACCATGCTTAACCATCATCATCATCATCAATAAAAGAAAATGCATAAAATTGTCAATAATTCAGAAAAAAGGGTAATTAAAATTTTAACAATTTGCTTTCGTAATGAAGATTAAGACCACTGGTTTAAGATATTCAGTTCATCAACTGCACCCATTTATGCTTCCTGAACGAGACAATGGTGCCTTCTGTGAGAATCGACTTCTAATTCCTACGATTTTCATATTTTTCAATCCAATCTTTAGGTTACCAATTCCTAATCTCCTCAAGTCACCGAATCAAGAGCATTCAAAATCAAAATTTCTGATCCATCGATGAGATCTGTGGCATTCGATCCATTCAATTAGCGTTGCAACCACGATTCATCATATTTTTGGATCTCAGATTACTCTGAAAACTCCGCAAAGTGGAAGGAGAAAGGACCCTAGATCTTCAACGAAATCACCATAAATGAAGATAACACCAAATATCCACGTTCCATATTCCAATCTAACATCGTCGTCTACCGTTGTAGACAATATACTTTCAGTGGTGGCGTTGAAGATTCGTCGAGTTCATTCATAGGTAATGCCCTACATAGATCTGGTACATGAGTGCTTACTATATGTACCATAGGATCTTTGACTGTTGGACGAGATCTCTTTAGACCAGATCTAGTGGGCCGGGTGGAACAGGTTGAGTCTGTCACATCCTTTCCTTATTGCTTAGGTCAATTATTACTGGGATAATACCTGACTCCAGCGATGACCTACTGATGAACAATCCCTTCCATATTACATCAAGAAGCAAATGTCTCCGAGCATAAATGTGGTCGAAGAGCAAAAGTGTTGAACAAACTTCAACCTCAAGTTGCCCGACCAATGCAGTTGTTTCCAACTTGAAGCCTGAATGTGTGTTCTAGAAGCCACATATCCCAACTGACCAAACCTTTCCTTTTCCTCGGACTGACATCTACCTCAGAAAAAATATAACAACATTAGAGAGCGGTCTGAAAATTTAAATTTTTGCTTCACCAAATATCAATAAGGACTTGGGAGAAATTATTTCAGGTAGATCGTATACCTGATTTACAATATCCATTCAACAAACAAAAAAATAGGTGGAACTTCACCAGAACTCAGACACTTGATTCCAACTTCTGGTGTATCATCTACCATCGGATCTGATCTAACTACTCCTCACATCTAATGTCAAATTAGATAGAATGAGTTTTAATCGTCTACCATATATATGCCAAAAGACATTTCATTTCAAATATGATCTCACTCTCACTCCCAAATTATATCTCTTTGTCTTTATTAAATTGAATATGAGAATATTAACCTTGCATCAAAAGAGTTCATTCATCAACAAAACTGTGTTTTCTTTTCTAGAATGAAACAATTAATACATGCTAGATGTTTATTGTTATAATACTTCTTTGATTAAAAATTTGATTGAGAAGGATAATTGAAAATAAAAAATGAGTATAATAGAAATGTAATTTATGATGTCTATTTATTGTTGTCGATTTTTGTATAAAATGAGTTTCGCATTGAATATAAAAATGAACACAAATCTAATGCCTTAAGTTTTGGATTAAACTCGTCTTATATAATTGTTGAATTTGATCATCTCCACACTTATTCATGACCCAACAATGTTTAAAGATCTCTTTTGAAACTTTTCTACATCAACAATGGTGACTAAATTTTGTTCTTGAAATATAAGCTTGAGAATAACAAACCCTAAAATCAAAAGATTTTCTTAGTTATTAGAAATCAAGAGTTTCAATTATTCAATCTCTACAAATTTTTGCCACACTTTTTTTTCATGTTCCAATCAAGTTCATGCATGACCAAACATCTTTAAGCCTTATATTTGTACAAAGATCAAAACACATTAATAATTACATCCCAACTCACATTACATCTTCCTCGATCGACGTTTTCTAGACGTTGATCGGAGACTATTTTTCGCGAAAAGGCCACAGAAGCCGCACGCGGAGAATTTCGGAGACGGTGGATCAATTGTCGGGAAAATGATTCCCGTACGGTGTCCTCGGGCAACACCGGCGGAGCGGCTTCTCTGTATGGCGATTCCAACGTGATGCTCTTTGAGATTATTATTGTATTCTTCAATAGTAGAAGTACTCTTGCGTTGCTGTTGCTGTTGTTGTTGTTCATGATCGAGTTTGTTTAATTCTCTTGATAAGATCTTATCATCCCAAACAAGACCAGATGAACCTGATCTTCTGAATGATACATGAGATCTTGCAAGACTAGCCATCACCTTTTCTCTCTAACTTTCTCTCTCTAACTTTTTTCTCTTGATAAAAATGGATATATAAAGATATCAAGAAGATGTTTATATATATAGGTCTCTTAAGTAGTAAATTTGTTTGTAACAAACTAAATTAAAGTTATCATACAAATCTATCATAAAGATAAAGATAGATAATATCTACAAGAATATGTGTACTTTGCAAGGGGTTATTGCCAGGTATTTTTTACTTTGCAAAAAAAGGTTTATTGCCAAGTGTTTTTTATCTTGCAAGGTCAATTTAAGAAAACAAAAAAGTCAATTTAAAACGTTCAACACCTCACAATTAATAGAAATAATTTGAAAATTTTGAATTTTTTTTATATAAAACAGATAACACAATTATTAAAATATTTTTAATTAAATTATTATTCATTAACAATATTCAATAATTAATGCATAAATAATTTTATTTACTTATATTTAAATTTTTTGAAAATTTTCTCTTATAAATAAGTATGGAGTGGGTATTATAAAGAGTAATTATTGGAAAGTTACATGATGTTCTATAGAAAATTGATAAGGAGGAGTTGGTGGGAAATTATAAGGTTAGGTTATGATTCCTTTCAAAACACAAATAAGTGATTATGACCATAAGCACTTGCACGAGTGATAACTTCCACTTGCTAGCTGGTGGATGGAATTAACATTAGAATTTGTTCTAAAATATCCAAAAAGAAACATTATTCATTTGGACAAATTCTTTGTTCAACTTTCAAATCAATTATATTTATATGAGATTTAGCACTACCTACATTGAACTGTTATATACATAAATTTGATTTTATTTGTTTGTTCTTTTTATATGTTGAGTCGTGTCATTAATTTTTTTTATTTGTTCAATAGTTCACTAGAATAGTAAAAGTCTCAAGTTTCAAGTTTCAACTATAAACAAATCTTTGTCAAGTGTAACAATAATTTAGGAAAATCATGTCATCAAATGACTCAAGGAACTTAATTTTTGTTTAATCAACTCATATGATGAAAAATAATTTTGAATAGACTTAGATAAATTAACCAAATGCTAGTTTGGGTTACCGAGTCAAGCCAATTTTGGGTATGTACATATCATCATAATATAATTTAGGGCTGATCGTATCCGAACCAATCCAAAAGTAAAACTGCAAACCGAACCAATCCAAATCGAAAACCGAAAAAAATCGCATTGGTTTGGATGTATTTGGATGAATTTTTCACTTAACCGTTCGGTTTGGGTTTTTGTTTCTCAAAACCGAACCGAACCGAACCGAACCGCATATTAACCCATTTCTTAATTTTTAATATTATATTTCCTATTTTCCATTTATTATATTTCAGAATTAAACATTTTGTTTAATATTATTTTCATTTTCCTTTTCATTTTCACCACCACTCTCTCTCTCTCAGTCTCTCATTCTAATATAATCTAGGGTTTCTCTTTCATTTCACTTACTCACTCGTTCTCTCGCCGACGCCGTTTTTCTCACTCTCACTCTCTTGTCGGCGTCGTCTCACTCGTTCTCACTCTCTCGCCGACGCCGTCTCTCTCGGTCTCACTCTCTCGCCATCTCTCCCAGTCTCACTGTTGCAGACTCTCACTCTCTCAAATGTCAATCAACAAAGGTGATGTTTCTTACTCTTGGTTTTTTGGGTTCTTCTGGTTCTGGGTTTCTCAATTTTTTAGTGGGCTTGCAATCACTTCAGCTGCTGAAATAATTAACCATTTGTTATGTTCTTGTTCTTTATTTGATTGAGAAAGTTATGATTCTTATTTTGTTTCTGCAGTTTTTGTAGATATGGAAGAAGTGAGTTCTGGTGTTGGCTCTCATACAAATTGTTGTAGAGGAAAATTCATAACTTTTGCTTGTTATTATCAAATATGTAACATCAAGTTTTGTGCTTTGTATAACAAGGAAATTAAGGAAATTAAGATGTTTGTTAAATGTGAATCAAGGAATTAAGATTTAAGGTTTATAGATTTATAATATTAAAATTTTGATTAGTTTTTCAGTTTTATATTTTCATAGTCAAGATGTTTGTAAACCGCAGCCACCAAACTGATTCTAACCGCATTGGTTTGGTTTGGTTTGGTTTAGATAAATTTTTAAAAACCAACCGAATCAAACCGAACCGCATGTATTTTGATCTTGCGGTTAGGATGACTTTTATGCTCAAAACCGAACCAAACCGCACCGCGAACACCCCTAATATAATTATTACTTCAACTAAATTATATACGAACCCTATAAATATAATATATATTGTTGGTAGATCTGTCTAATAAGAAATATTCCATTATTTTTGGTTACTATTTATAATAAAAAAATTGTTTTGAGATGATATAGTATATTTTAAGAAATATTAATTATTATTTTTAATTGTATGTATATTAATTGAGTTATTCAAATTTGAAAGGATTTAAAATTACGTAAATAAATTTAAAGGTCTGTTTGGTAAGATATAAAAAAATGTTTTTAGTTTATAGTTTTTAACTTTTTAGTTTATATCAATAAAAAAATTATGTTTGGTAACGGTCTTTTAGCTTTTGATTTGTAATCTTTTTACTAGTTTTTAGTTTTCTTTTCAAAAGTTATTTGAAGTAACTTTTGAGCTTCTAGCTTTTAGCTTATGACTTTTTCTTCCATTTATACCCTCATCATTTTATCGAAAACTTAATTTTACCATTTTTATTAATACAATTTAAATTAAAATAATTACATTTTAGTTGATGGAACAAAAAAGATTAGTCATTATTTTTACTGAACAAATTCATGATGCAATCTATCTTCCGTTTTATTATTAATGAAATATTTTGATTTATTAAAATGAATTGTTTTTATTACTTTTAAATTATTATTTTAATTAATTATTACTTAAGTTTTTATTATTAATGTATTTTTTTTATAAATATGATAATGGATGATTTAATATATTTATTTATCATTAGGCATATCATTGATTTTGAGAGGAAAAAAAGAGATAAAAGTATGCACTTTATTGAAATATAAGATCAAATGGAAATATTGTTATTTTAGATATTTAAATTTCATTACAAAATTTATATGTAAATGTTTAATATATTTTTGTGTTATGTTTAATTTTATAGTTATATTTAAAATTTGCATTTCAGTGTTAATACGTTTATTTTTGTTGAATAAAAATTAATTGGATAAATAGGACCACTAATTTTTTTAATTAATAATGTCCTTTATGTCATTTTTCAATTATCAACTAGTGTAACTGCTAATTTACCAAACACTCAAATTAACTTATCAGCTATAAGTTATCAACTATAGCTATAAGTCACCAGCTATAAGTTATCAACTATAAGTCATCAGCTACTAGCTACCAGGTAGCTTATCAGATATCAACTAATTTTACCAAACAAAACCTAAATAGAGTTAATAGTCATTTATCTTCTGTAATATTAATGTCTTTTAAAAAAATCATCCCGTAAAAAAAAAAAACTTGTATGAAATCCCCTAATGTAACGCCTCAAATTTTATTTAATTATTTTGATGAGATTATAGTGTTTTTGGTGTGTAGAGGAATATTTTATTATTGGGTATAATATTAATTTAAGGGAATTATATTATATTGAATAATATTACTATTGAATAAATAAAAATAATTGGAAAATAAAAAGATAAGGGTAAGGTGGTCATTTGATGGAAATAGTAAGGGTAAATATGAAAGATCATAGGTTGGATCTAAAGGGTTATGTTGGAATAAGGAAAAGAGAAAAAAGAATCGTGTTTTTAGTGAACGAGAAGCAAATGTTAAAACAAAGAGAAGCAGAAGGAGAAGGTTAAGAGCTAGGTGAAGAATCCGCGAGGAAGAAGAGAATTCTCATCAAAACCAAGGTAAGGGTGAGATTCTTCCGTCTCTTAAGGGTTCTACAATGAGAATTAGGTAATGTTGTTGATTATGGGTTTGGGGATTGAATGAAATTGGATGAACAATTGTGGTAGGACGATTAATAATTGACGTTTATGTGATAAGTGTGTGAAATATTGGTTTAATGATGTTCCTTCCGTGATTGTATGGTTGGACATTGGTTTTGGAAGTGTATTTTCGTAGCAGATGGTGTCTGATCGCAGAAGGGAGAACTACGAAAATCGCAAAGCGAGCAGGTGGAAATTTTAGATATCAAAATACAGAGAGTTGCTCGCTTAGCAAGTGAGCCCCCTCCCTTAGCGAGACCTGGAGTGAAAAATGACATGCTTTAATTATGAAAAATTCCCTAAAATTATCTAATTAATTTAGTAACGAATAGGAATCGAAGTGGTGTGGTTAGAGATAGTTAGAGAAGAGTTATACACTTAATTAGAGAGATAATTAGTATAACTTGAAAATGAACATAGATTGATATGTTTGTTGGTTTCGTTGTTGTTGTTATGTGTTGTAATTATTGTTGTGACTATATGACGCTGTTGTTGATGTGTGTTGATGTAGAAAGTGGAAGCATGTTATGTTGTTGTATGTATTCTCATTGAAGTTGACTTATGATGTTGTATGCAAATATGCATGATGTTGATGATGTTGTTGTTGCGGTAAGTCGTAGTATGTTAATTATTGATGTTGATTTGTATAAGTAGTTGTCGCATATATACATGTATGTCATTGATATTGCATGACATGTGCATGGTTGGAACATTATACCTAGGTAAGGTATGGTTGTTAGATCCTAGGGGGGTCATTGTGATGTTGGTGCGGTCATGAAATAGGGAGTGTACGTGACCATGAAATAGAGGTCGAGGGTCTGATCATGAAATATGGATCATATTGGACCACGGAAGAGGGATCGAGATTTTCAACGGGAACTGGATCTTATTGTACGTGTTATGGTACCGTATGCATACGAGTCAAGTAGAGTCTCATTGCATAAGTTGTTATTGTTGTTGTTGTGTATGATGTTGATGTGTGACTGTGTGGTAACTGTGTAATTGTTGTTGTTGTGAAGTGGTGACTAATTAATGATACTTGCTTTTTCTGATTATCGTTCTCTTTTGTGATGTAAGCATCTCATCTCTTCTGTTTGAATGTTATCCTTATGTTGGTAACGTGCAGGTGATCAGGATAAGTCGAGTGGTGATCAGTGAAGTCGGTGCACTTCGCGTCTTTAGAAGTTGGCTCTGATACGTCATTTTGGGTGTCGGGACGGCGTATGCTTTTGTTTTTTTCTTTTCAAAAAAGCATTTTTTGTAATTGGGTTATTACTTATTATGTTATTTTGATTTCCGTTGCGAGTTGAACATTTTTGTAAAACGTATCATGGAGCCACGTGATTTTAAGTTGAATTGTTACACTCAAATATTATTGGTGAAATTTATTTACTTTGATTTTTTAAATAAGCTCTTGAGATAATTTGGGTGTTACAAAGTGGTATCAGAGCAGGTCGGTCTGTCCGACCAAGTAGTTGAATCGTTGCGTCGTTGTG